>JAJOZX010003986.1:287500-447949 GCA_023014485.1 Bathynomus jamesi
TCATCTACCATATTATGGTACACAATGCTTATTAGAATACATGGTGCGATCTGGCAACTCAGCACCCCAATACAAGGCGTGATCTGGCAACTCAGCCAGAATAGAGGCTTATAAAAGATCGAGAAGCTGGTGAAGACTCATTCCCAGCTCGGCTCCAGCCGAGCAAGGACCTCTGGTCCTTCTCTTTTTGGCCCTTTGGTAAACCCCTTAGTGGCCTCTTAGGTTAGGAAAACGAAAATAATATGCCTTAAAGGCAACTACTCTCTCTCTCTCTCCTTCAGGCGTCTCTCTCTCTCTCTCTCCTACAGGCGTCTCTCTCCCTCCTTCAGCTCTCTCTCTCTCTCTCTCCTACAGGCGTCTCTCTCCCTCCTTCAGCTCTCTCTCTCTCTCTCCTGCATGTGTAACTACTGCATGTGTACCTCCTGCATGTGTGCGTACCTCCTGCATGTGTACCTCTCCCCCCTTGGCTGATTAGACGTATATAATAATAATAATGTGTACAATAATACTGCTAAAAAGAGTATCTGACAACCATTTACAGCCAACTGGCTGATTAGGAGTCTATAATAATGTATACAATGGTATCGCGGTATCTGGCAACTCAAGCCATTTACGCCAACTGGCTGATTAGGAGCCTATAAAACAACGCCAACTCGGCTGAAGTCTTAATGTGCACTTGGCTCCTGCCAGGTGAACACCTCTCCTCCTCCTTTCTCTTGGGGGATAACGCCCCCTCCAAGTTTTCCCCCCACCCCCCTTTGCAACACCCCACCCCTTGCAACAACCCCCACCCCCTTTGCAACAGCCCCTCCCCCACTTTGCAACAACCCCCTTTGCAACATCCCCCACCCCCTTTTGTAACAACCCCTCCCCTCTTTGCAACATTACATAATAACCTGCAACGTTCTTGCACTCTCCCCTTTTGCGGTTATACTACTGGACCAAACATCTACAACTTTTTGAACTCATGACTATTCTGTCAGAAATTGAAAACGTTGTCAACAACAGACCATTAACTTATGTGGGAGATGGTATTAATGAGCCAGAACCTCTCACACCAAACCACCTAATTAAGGGAGAAACAGTAAACATGTTACCAGAATATGAAGATAACAGTACAGAGGATCCAGATTGGGAAATAGGACACAAAGAACTCAACACAAAATACCAACATTTGACACAAATAAAAACTCAATTTATAACAAAATGGAGAGAAGCATACTTAACAAGTCTTAGAGAAAGACAAACAATTAACAAAACAAAATTGGAATGATTCAGTCAAAATTGGGGACATTGTGTTGATACATGACAAGACACCAAGACAACATTGGTCAATGGGAAAAGTCTTGGAACTCAAAACTGGTGAAGATGAAATTACCAGGGTTATAAAACTGAAAACAGCAACTGGTGAAACCACCAGAGATAACACATTACTATATCCTTTGGAATGTGGGGCTAAATTAGAACCATTACCCCAAAGGATGGATCAAGATACTATTGGGGAGGAATCTCTCAATGTACCTGATGTAACTCAGACTAAACCAGACAGGCCTCAAAGAAAGACTGCTTTGAAAGCCAGAAAACTTTTACAAGAAAAAATTAAGACTGGTGACTTATAAACCTTACACAAAGTGAGCAAAGTTAAAATGCTTAATAACTTTACTTTAATTCCATAAATTTCCTATACCTAAAGGGAGTCAAACTGATTGACATAACTTTAACTAAACTTGAGAAGTTGGCCTCTTGAACTTTTATATTTAAATAGGTCTTGAGTAACCTCTCTCTTCCTAAATTTCTACTTCATTCTTTTAATCCATTTTTACATGTTTTACAAAGCTTGTCAAAAAATTTGATCTATAACATACAAATTTTTCTCCGCCCCCCCCCCCCAGTATATGGAAAACTATATGCGCTCACAACATGGTATCATATGTGGTACCTTTATTTCATAATTAAATATAAATTATTAATTAATTGAATTAAATCTATACAAAATTGCCTCGGGATTGGCGACATAGCCTATTGGGAATGAAATAATTGCCATACGTACAAAGAACCTGTATGTATGAATCGAGCCTCACATAGCAACAAGAAAACCCAATTTATTGTTTAGTCTACCACAGAGAAGTAGACCAAACAAAATTTTGCTAGATCGGCAAATAATAATGAAAATACAAGCGAACCAAGGAATGGCTCTCGGTGCTGTTTATTGTACAGCGAACGCTTTAAACAGGGAGGATGTGCTTTTGTCTTCCCTAAAGTTCTGAGTGAATTCCTTATAATAAACTTAATACTCATGAAAGGATAGGCCTATGCCTTAAAGTGTTTATATTGTGACTGCCTATATTTATTACGAGAAGTTAACTCATAGCGTAACTCCATCGTGGCGGCCCTACACCGAAAAAGATCGTAACGCCCTACATCGAAGCAAACTAAGACCCAGCAAAAATAAGGTGGGAATTTATTTTCATTCTAATATAGGCATCTAAAATCCCGACGCTAAAATTACCATAAACAATTAAATATAAAGAGGTCCTTTAAAGACCTACATATTCACAACTCTCTAACGAAAAAACATAGGGCTTTTGTCGTTTAACTCTCCACTGAAATCTACTGGAAATTTCCAACGGATGAGAGTATCAGGCAATCAACCCATAGCCCTATGAAGTTTTTTCACACCACGTAAATAGTTGTTACCACAACAACAGCTACAGGTTATTTAATACAAACGTTGTAATAATCAAAAAATAGTTCACACTTATTTCATACTCCCACCTTTTTTTGTTAAAGATGGTTCATCTATCTTGGATTCTTTCCCATTCGGGTATCTTAAATTTCACCCTAAACTATACCAAAACGTAATTAAACCTATTCTTGCATATACCAAGATATGTTATAAAATTTAACTTAAATATTATAAAATGGAAATTACTGTTGACCATCAAATGTATCTTTCACAAAATCAAAACCGATCATTATTATTTCATAAAAATGTAAGTTGACCTAAATGGTGACTCTTTTATTCCGTGTTAATTCCACTGCGCGAAATAATAAGCATGTAAACAAAACAAAATATTATAAACCGTGTTTCCGTAGCATAGTTTACATTTTATGTAAGTTACCCCCCATAAATTAGTGTATTTATTGTCACTGTATGTATAGAATGTTAAAATCAGTTTAAACTATTTGGAGCATTGAAGAATAGGGACCCCAGCCTTCTTTAGTTAGGCTTATAAGGCTAACT
This sequence comes from Bathynomus jamesi, assembly GCA_023014485.1. Lineage (NCBI taxonomy): Eukaryota > Metazoa > Arthropoda > Malacostraca > Isopoda > Cirolanidae > Bathynomus > Bathynomus jamesi. Next base: position 290,745 of record JAJOZX010003986.1, read on the forward strand.
AACGAAAATATCACGACCTAACCTAACCAATCGTTAGGTTAACTGTACGCCCTTGACGATTGGTTAGGTTTAGGTCATGATATTTTCGTTAGTTAGCCTTATAAAGCTAACTAAAAAAGGTTGGGTCCCTATTCTTCAATAGCTCCAACTATTTAGCTTCGACTTTAAAAGTCAACTTTATCTTCGTTAAAATTAACCAAAATATCACGACTTAACCTAACCAATCGTCAAGGGCGTACAGTTGACCTAACCGGGCATTCAGTTTAATTTATTATTATATTTCGTACTGTAAAGAAAAAACAAAAATACATGGGGCCCTGATCTTCATGGTGACCCCTTAATTTACCTAATTCTACAATAGAATGTAAAACTAAGTTTTCCAATGTGTTCGACTTACAATTTCCTTTAAGGATCTTTTCGGTTTGACGGCTTCTAATATTTTTTAACATTACTTTTTTTTTATTGTCCAGTTTTAATCGAGGATTTTAAAAATAATATTCATGTTTTAGAGAAACAAATAGTGAGGCAGTTATACATTTCAGTTTAGAGAATATCATGACTGAATAACTAAAACACTAAACACACGTGAGATCACGGAACAAAGTCACGAGAGCAACTGGAAAGAGTTGCCAATCAACGCTATATTATAACGTTAATTGGCAACTCTTTCTAATGTGCCAACTTCAGTGGTGACACTAACAGCAATAATTAAAACTTAGAAATTTACCATTTTCTTGGAATTAGAGTTAAAAGTCTAAAACGTAACAAAATTTCCGAACGTCGTAACAAAAGTACAAAAATGTTAAAAAGTAACAATTTTGTTACGAAAGTAACAAAAGTGGCAGCCCTGTGCTTACATGGTTCAAGGTTATAGTGGAGGGAAAGGGAAGGAAGAGCTGCACTGGCATTTTTTTTTTCTTTTCAACTCCCGAAAAAAGGTTGCGAAATTTTGGTAAATGTTTGTTTAAGGTACTTCAACACTGCTGGATTATTGACATCATTTTTTCTCTCTTTTTGACTCCCCCAAAGGAAGCCTGCAAAATTAAGATAATTTCATGCCATGATTGTTCTTTTCTGTTTAAGGTGCTTATGATATATACACATTACAAAAGAAATTGAAGAAGGCAGTTTAATATATGAATTTGAAAGAATTTTAAGAAAGTATTTCTTTACAAACAAAAATTTTAAGTTATGAAATTTTATTTCATTATATGAAAACATTCTATGGGTAACTAATATATTTTAATAATATTTTAATATTACTGTATAATGATCGAAAAGGTTTGGGAAAAATGAATCTTTGAAAGAAAATTTAGCTTTACTCGAAACACTTTTATGAGAATCTACCACACAAAATGAAATAGTAATTAACATTTTGTTACAGTCACTACAGTATAACATCTCCGAGATAATAATCTAAACTCAAATAACGTCACTTAAATGTATTATGCTGTCACTCACATGAGTGATACTTTAGGATTACGTCATGTTTGGAAGTTAATTTCGAACTGGTGCGTGTAATTTTAGCGTTCTTTAATATTCTTCGTAACAGCAAAGGTTATTCGACGGACAAAACCTACGACTCTACGTTAGAACCGAACCACAAGACGCGACATCATAGGATGCAGATGATAGTCACTTATCCAAACACAACTTAACTTCGTTGTAGTTGATCTATGTTCTACGGGAAGTAATTTTACGTATGACCGCGACACACACTAAATTGGAATTGCGTTCTACCCGGCAGATTTCACAGTAAAGTCCAGAATCCAGACGCAGTTTGGAGACTACTCCATAATTACTAACCTAATCTAATATAACGACTTATTACTATGCTAATTTGAACTACGTCTGAAGTTTTGAATTTCGTAGACTTCATTTCTCCTAATTATAAAGTTATTCTTTTTGTGAACCCAAAAACTCTCAACAAAGACGTTCCTTGATTGTACAATAACTTTTATCCTCCATGTTTATGTAATGTACTTCGACATACTAAAGTTTTCGTGTGTCAATACAAAGAACACCAACCCCACAGTAAATTTCACATTCATAACAACATATTCAAGGAGTAATGATGTCTATACCCACATAAAAAGAATTAGGGGAAAATGTTCATTGTACCCTAAATATGGGCATCAACAGATTCAGATTTGAAAAAAAAATTACATACATACATACATACATATATGCGCCTCGGTGGTATAGTGGTTAGCATCGCTGACTACGAATCCATGTGGTTGGTAGATAATGGGTACCCTGGGTAGCCTAGTGTTTAAGGCGTTGGGCTGCTGGTGGGCGTGGCTCGGATTCCAAGTTAAACTGTAGGTCTAAGCCGGAGTGACAAGCTTGACCTTCGTCAGAATGAACAATTCGGACGGTGTGCGCGTGTGTGTATATATATATACTTATTTTTCATTTGAGAAAATTTAACTAAAATTTTAGATTTGCAAAAAAGGCAATACTTAATTTTTGGTATTATACAATTTTCGTAACTTTTATCGCAACGAATTTCAATGAGAAACTGAATATATTATATATATATATATATATATATATAATATATATATTAGGGTGAGTAGTATAGCCGAAAAAGGGGGAGTGCAAGAATGTTGCAAGTTATTATGTAATGTTGCAAAGGGGGGTTGTTGCAAAGGGGGGTGGGGGTGGGGGTTGCAAAATAATAAATAAATAAAAAACAAAAAAAAAATAATAAATACCCCAAAGGGCCCTTTGTTGCCAACCGGGTTAAGGGGCATGCAACTTGGAGGCGGAGTTCTCCCCCAAGCTATTCCCCCAAAGGGCCAGAGAGAAAGGAGGAGAGGTGTTCACCTGGCAGGAGCCAAGTGCATATTATCCGCTACAACGGGGTCGGACGACATGAGAGATCTTCCTTCCAGACCGCTCTTGATGTGTATATATATATATATATATATATATATATATATATAAACGAATAAACAACTCGTACACACACACACACGAAGAACACCTGATGGTTGAGAGACCTCCCCCCCCAATCCCTGATAAGTCTCCCTTCACTCCATACGAAATGAAAATTTATGAAACACACGCTTGTCTGTGCACAAAGCATATAAAACCAATAATATATTTATGTAGTTAATCAATCGAGCCGCATCTATATATAGGGTGAACCAAATGTAGGTGGACAGTAAATGATAACGTTTATTTTGAGAATACATATTTAATTTTTTTGTATACTATAATACAAAATAAATTTAAATAAATTTAGTTATAATATTTAATATAATATAACACAACACCATAGTTTAATGAACACCATAGTTATAATATAATATAACACAAACCGTATTCAACCTACTGTCCACCTACTTTTGGTGTTCACGTGTATATATATATATATATTATACGCGTAATTCCCAAGCTGTGTTTGTATATGAACAACTCGTACACCACACACACACACACGAAGAACACCTGATGGTTGAGAGACCTTCCCCCAATCCCTGATAATCTCCTCACTTCAATGAAGAGAAATTTATGAAACACACGCTTGTCTGTGCAAAAAGCATATAAAACACCATAATATATTATATAGTTAATCAATCGAGCCCCATCTATATATATATAGATCTATATAAATACCTTACCTTACAACCTTACAAAGGTTCCACGTGATGATTTCTCATTTCGCGAAGGTCAAGCGTGTCGCCACTCCTCTCGAGTTGGCCTGTGAAGTAGTGAGTTGGATTCTTGCGCTCATCCACCTCACATAGCCAGTACGCCCGGCTCATCGGGGATTGTCTGAGCCAGGCGTCAAGTCTTCTTTTGAAGATTTCCACTGCAACTCCCTTCGTGTTTCTTAGGTCTTTGGGCAACGATTAAATAGTTTTGGTCCTCTCACTACAAAACTATTTTCTTTCAGGGTTAAGGATGTTCCCTGTCTCGCCTTCAATTGGGAATACGACACAGTCTACCGCTTCTACTTTCCACCGTTGTTGGGGAGTTTATGGGATTCAGAGTAAGATTAGGGACTAGTTTCTCCATTATTTTCCAAGTGTAAATAATGGTGTATCTCTCTTCTCCTTTCCAGTGAATATAGGTCTAGTTCTCGTAACTTTCCAGTAATTTAGTTCTTTGCACCCATTGATCTTGGCTGTGAAACTTCTTTGAATCCCCTCCAGCTGTCTAATGTCTTCTTTTTATATGGGGATGTTAGGACCGAGCAGTATTCCAGTTTGGTATTATCAGGGTTTCAGTAGAGGGATCATTACATTCCTATCCCTTCGTTAAAAGTTCTCAATATCTGACCCGTTATTCTCTTTGCTCTGTTTACTGCTATCTTATTTTGTGTTTCAAATTTCGCATCATCTGTCATTACAACCCTAAATCTTTTGCTCTGGAATTTCTCTGGACTTCCTGTCCATTTGGGGTTATAATATTCCATGGACTTTAGTTCTTCTCTTTTTCCGTACCGTAATAGCTGAAATTTCTCGGTGTTAAACTTCATATTGTTGTCTTCCGTCCACTTGTAAATTTTGTTGATGTCGGTTTGTAGAGATCCTATGTCTTCTGGTTTTCGTATTTTTCTACTGATCTTGGTGTCATCTGCAAAGGATGTTACTGTGCTGTCTCTGGTAACGTCCTCATCTATGTCAGTTAGCATGATTATGAAGAGTAGTGGAGCTAATACCGTTCCTTGTGGCACTGAGCTGAGGACCTCTGATTCTGATGAAGATACTCCTTGTACTGTAACGACTTGCCTCCGCTCACTAAGGAAATTATATATCCATTTCCCTACTTTTCCTGTTAATGTATATGAACAACTCGTGCGCGCACACACGCACACACACACACACACACACACTGGAAACCAATGCATTTTTTCATCTCTCCTGGGGATCTTCTGAATGGATTATCGACCCACAGTTTAATGTGGAAACGAATGCTCTTTTTAAAATATAATTAGAGGATATATATATGGAAGGGCTGTAGTATCTCGTTTCGCCGAAATAAAATCAAAACAAACGATCGTGTTCGCATCAATTCGAATCGTCCCTAGAGACCTTTTTCGGGCCGAGGGATTATCCTTCTACAAGCTATTCGAGCAGAAACCACCACTTACTTCAAATATTAATATTTTCATTATTATTATTTCTACAATGAAAATATTTACGCGTAATTTGTATGGTATCATATTCTTAGCTAACTTCTCTGTTATTGAAAGAAATACACACAATTATATTAAATAACAATCCGCGAAAGAAATAAGGTAGGCATACCTGAATTTACTAATAACTATATATATATATATATATATATTATATATATATATATATATATATATAGAAAGAGAGCGAGAGTTTTGTTCAAATAAAGGAATCCAAATAATATTTCCATTTACTCAGTTTTCCAATGAGTTATTAGTAATATAACAGAATTAACAAAGTTACCCAATAAATAAATCGTTAGACTGAAAATTATCATATTCACAAATCTACACACACACACACACACACACACCTCTGTATATATTACGAAAATCAGGAAAAATGCCAAACGTGTATTAATTTAAATGATCCTAAACGTATATTATAAGAAATTAATTACTATTTTCACCTTTTAAGAGAGTCATTTATTATAAGAATTTAATTACTCAATATAAGAAATTAAACGCGCGCGTAATATATATAACTCAAAACACACGTGCCTGCGTTGAAACCTTTGAAAGGTGTGGGCGTTCACAGAGGAATTTTTGCTGGAACTTCCTCTCTCTCTCTCTCGTCTCCCTTCACTCCAAATCTTAGCTTTCACACAAGCACACACACACACACACACACACACACACTGTATATATATATATATATATATCATGAAAATCAGGAAAATAACAAACGTGTATTAATTTAAATGAAACTAACATACGAGCCTCATTCCCCAACCCGGCTATATATATATATATATATATATATATATATATATATATATATATAATAAACGAATAAACTCGTGCACACCACACACACACACACACACACTTCCCGGAAACCAATGCATTTTTTCATCTCTCCGTGGAGCAGAAAAAATATTACGCGCTTTTCATCTTAAAGTGAATTAAAGCAATTTTATGAAAAAGAATATGAATTTCAGAACTAAGTTAACATTTATACAAGGCTAGAAGCTTTATCAACTCCTAATTTATTTCTCAATGATAACCTATATTTTTAATATAATTAATTAATTTTCTTTTTATCATAACTCAGCCGAGCAACGATGTTAAGCAACGTTGGAATCCAAAGGATACTTCCCTTACACTTTCCTCACCAGCGAGACTTTAAACTACGTAGGCCCACCACCCCCCAAACATTATTTTGACTGTATGGATGAACGTGAAGACTTTGATCGATACTACGACAGTTTTAATGAAAGTAACCCTTATAATATAGCTGATGAATGTGAGCGTTATTGCGTGAATGATGTGCGCGTGCTTAGAGTATGTGTCCAGGCCTTTAGAAGGATGTACATAACCCGTTTCAAATGCGATCCACTGCAAGTCGCAACCGCCATCGCATCATTATGTTTTACGGTGTTCAAGAATAACTTCATGCCTAAAGACACCTTAGCCATTATTCACCGAAACAACCCCGCAGTTACGGACACAAGGCTATTTACTAATAAAATAAATGTATATCTTGATAAATTTAATGTTAATGAAGTCGCCTTGGCAATTTCCAGTTCCGAGAAAAAGACTCTCAAAGCCATTTCTCTCTTTGTGCATATATATTATTAAAAATGTTAATTGTTCTAAGACTATTTATAAAAGAAAATGGGATTTTGGCACAACTTGCATAATTATGTATTCTACAACTTGCTTATTGTAATTTTAAATATGTTATGAACGTTATACGCGTCACTATTAAATGTCATTTATATTTTTTTTTTTACTTTCGATTTGATTTTGGATTATGTGTTTCAGCTTTGTAATTTTAATTTTTATTATTGAACAGTTTTAATTTTGTACTTTAGATCTAGCTATCCACGTTTATATATTTTTGTCATTTATACATTTTTATCAGGCATTGAAATGCGATAGTCCCCCGAAACAGCGGATGCTGCCAAATATAATAACTTTTCTGCGCTACGTCATCGTCTTTATCCTAAATATAAAGTTTAATACAGTTCTTAGTACCTCTGTCGTTCAATTATTAATCTTATATGTTATAATGTTTCAGAACAATCATATGATCCCTTTCCAGATAAAAGCCTAGTCCAAACGTATTTGGTTTTAGAATTTATAAATCTTAAAAAGATATAGGAAAACAAGAAACACAAAGGAGAAAATGAATTCCTAACTGACGCATTTTACATGCAAAAATATACGTAATAATAATAATAATAATATCGCTAACAATAGACATATATCTGCTCTTATTTAGCTATTTGTTATTTGTAGTTAAACAGCGGTGAACATTCCTCAAACAGTAGGCTGTAGACCTGACATACTATGCACGAGAATTTTGTCAAATTTCCAGATTCCAGACAGTTCATAATACAGCTCAGTCCAGACCTCATTTTTTATGGTGACTGTCACTGGGACACATTTTCCAGATTGCTAGGAACAAATGAATAAAATGCCATGACTACAATCTTGTAGCTCACCAACCTTTTTCCTGAGCTTTAATTCTGAAAATATTTTTTTTCATCAATACTATATATTTGGTCCTTAGTTATAAAGAACACATCATTTGATGTTTAAAGACTCCCAAGTTCCAGGAAAATTGAGATGGTCATTTCACTCAAAAATCTGACAAGATAATTGATCACACAGTTTCCAAATTAGTTGGCAAATTTATGAAAAAAGTGTGTGGAAACCATTCATGTGCAAAAGTCTTAGTTTGATAAAATATGGTAAATGTGGTACACAGTAGCTCTTTAGTTAATTTCAAGAAAAATTTAGACACTTTCATGAGTGAAAGAGATAGTTTGTAGATTGTATATCGTGTATATCCTTAGTTTCAGTTTTGTAGGCTCTTTTGGTGGAAGTAAATAGTTGTATATTAATTAGCTAGTTTGAGATTGACATTTTACAAAATTTTATTATTATTAAAATGTAGCTGATGACTTGGATTACCTCAATAGGCCCAAGTGCCTTCATGTTTCCAAATGAATGTAATGTAACGTAATAACTTAGCTAAGAATACGGTATACACTATTCACATTCAGCAAACTATCTCTTTCATTCATGGAAGTGTCTAAATTTTTCTTAAAATTAACTAATGAGCTACTGTTTACCACATCATATGGCAAGTCATTCCAAAAATCTACTACTCTATGAGTAAAGAAGTATTTTTGTAGATCAAGTCAACAAGTCTGTTTTCTAATTTTCTTATTATGCCCACAAGTTATCCCATCAGTATCTAGTGAGAAAAAGTTATGTACATCTAAAGTGTCCAAACCTGAAAACATTTTAAACATCTGTATCATATCTCTCTTCATGTCTCTCAAAACTAAACATGCCTAGTTCCTTTAATCTTTTCCAGTATCCCTAACTACTGTCATCAAATGAATTAATTAGCCACAGCCTACTAAGGGCCTATTTCTTTTTACAACATTGAATTGTAATTTTACTTCCATTTTATTACTTGGTAAGTTAATTCACAAATGTTAAATTATCTAAATAAGTTTTACTCATAAAAAAAGACATATACCTAGATTATTACTACATTTGCAGTACAAAACCTTAAATTTAAGTAGCGTATTACTTCCCTTAATACAAGTGTACAGTACTTAGCTATATACAATAATGAATTCCTGAGTTTTTAAGCATGTGAATTATTGGCTATAAGTTCATATTCTTTTTTAATATGTGTTGTTTTATGTAAATTCGTATGTAAACTTATATACAGCTAATAACTCTTATGTTTAGACACTGACTCAGGAATTTATTATTGTACTCAGGCTTTAAGTCTGATTGTCTTCAACACTCCATGGCCTCACAGCCATAAATTGACAATTTATTATTCAGCTTGATGGGGTGGGGGTGTTGCAAAAAAAATAAATAAATAAAAAATTCCCCCAAAGGGGGGATGCTGCAGGTGCAACAAGGAAAACTTGGAGGCGGCGTTATCCCCCAAGAGAAAGAAGGAGGAGAGAAAGGAGGAGAGGTGTTCACCTGGCAGGAGCCAAGTGCATATTAAGACTTCAGCCGAGTAGAATTTTAGATAAACAATCATTTGATAACTTGTACTGTCTCCCCATTTTCTCAGCAGCTGTAGGTGGTTCAATTGAACACAAAACATGGAATGGAATCCTGCAAACATCCTCTTGTTCAGGCCATTTAAAAGGATTCTTTTTCATGAAATTTACTAATAGATCCTTCTCAGTATCACACACTTAAACTATGTTTCCAACAAACCAGTCACCTTCATAGAAACAGGGCACATATGTACCAGGTTTATATTGGTAAGCCACATTTTCTTGAACCATAAATTAATTACTTTAGATGTCACAAATACAATTTTAAGGTATGTATATAGTATAAGGGGTTTATCAGCTATCATGTATTTATTTTGAAGTTGTAGCAAAGTTTGTTTAACCAGCTATTTTTATTTTCTTGCTCTACTTTGCCCACAACAACAACCTTAAGGGTTTCAAATGTTCAATCAAGAGTTAAAGTTACATTTGCAGTTTTAAAACAGGTTTGTAATGGGTTTTTATTGATAAATGATGAAATAGAGAAATCTTCATTTCCTTGGTGGTTCCTTATTCTTTACATTCAAGGCCTATCCTAACTAAAAACATTGTAAATTTTTAATTCAACCTGCGTCACAGGTGATGTCTTAGTGACAGAATGGGGTTATCTGGCAAACTTTTTTCCTGAAACTGTACTGTGCATATTTAAAACTAACATTTATTTCAGAAGTTTTGCGCAATGATTCCTCATTTCATGAAAGTAATATAAGTTACTCATTACTAAAACACTTGGTTTTGAATAATAAATATTACACCTTTTGGTTTAAAGAGAAAATATTTGTGAACAAAAAGGGTTAAGAAGTACATGTTTAAGTTTAAACGTTATTGTAACCCCTCCTGGAAATCTCTTCAGAGATAATTATGTGACTCTTACATGGTAAATTGGTGTCAATTGTTACTCCAATGAAGCATTGTTAATGGTAATCAAGAAAGAGAAACCACTTACTCTTTCTAACATTTAATGTTTAAACAGTGGCATTTTGAATGGTATCAGATACAGGAATTCTGCGGTTCGGAAACCGTCGACGGTATTCTGCAACAGCAGCTGTTGCACTTCCATCGCAAAAACCGTAGACATACACCATATCTACATATTCGGCATGTGTGAAGGTGTGTGGGCCAGTGTGGCATTCTTAACACTGTTTCAAACACCAAACAATGTCAGCGGTCGATTGGCTTATGTTACATGCTTACATGGTTCAAGGTTATAGTGGAGGGAAGGGGAAGGAAGAGCTGCGCTGGCATTTTTTTTTTTTTTTACCTCCCCGAAAAAAGGTTGCAAAATTTTGGTAAATGTTTGTTTAAGGTACTTCAACCCTGCTGGATTATTGACACCATTCTTTTTCGTCTCCCCGAAAGAAGATTACAAAATTAAAAAAGGAAATACTAAATTGCTTGTTTATTTTTTTCTGCTTAAAGTGCTTCAATCCTACTGGATTATTGATACCATTTTTTTTAATTTTATTTGACTCCCCGAAATGAGGCTACAAAATTAAGATAATTTCATGATTGTTTTTTTTTTTCTGTTTAAAGTGCTTCAACCCTGCTGGATTATTGACACCATTTTTTTCTTTTTTAACTCCCCGAAGGAAGGTTGTAAAATTATAATTTTAATTATAATAGAAATTTCATGATTGTTTGGTTTTTTCTGTTTAAGGTGCTTTCAACCCTGCTGGATTATTGACACCATACTTCAATCCTGTTTTGTTTCGTTTTTTCTGTTTAATAATGATATATACAAATTACAAAAGAAATTGAAGAATGCAGTTTAATTATGTATTTGAAAGAATTTTAAGAAAGTATTTCTTTACAAATATAAATTTGAAGTTATGAAATTTTATTTCATTATATGAAAACATTCTATGGGTGACTAGTATATTTTAATATTATTTTAATATCAATGTACAGGGTGTCCGAGAATTATCTGTACAACTTTTGGCTGTTATTAAAAGTCAACCATGTATGGATGTTTTGCGAATCACTGATGGTGCACATATCGAATGTTTGTAACAACGTTACTTTAATAAAAAACTTTTGAAAATACAGATTTTAAATAATCTTGTTTAAGAATTTTACGTGTGTTATCAAGAATTTTATTAAAAGATGAAATTGTACAGATAATTTTCGGACACAATGGAATTTCTAAAAAACTTGTCAAAACTTGACATCAGAAAAAACTTAATGAGATTCTCTGTAAAATGGGAGAACACTGGAGTCACTTATCCAACCACAACTTAACTTAACTTCATTGTAGTTGATCTATGGGATCAAGTAAAGATAAGCACCCCCAACCTTTTTTAGTTAGCTTTATAAGGCTAACTAACGAAAATATCACGACCTAACCTAACCAATCGTCAAGGGCGTACAGTTGACCTAACGATTGGTTAGGTTAAGTCGTAATATTTCGTTATGTAGCCTTATAAAGCTAACTAAAAAAGATTGGGGGTGCTTATCTTCACTTGATCCGATCTATGTTCTACGGGAAGTAATTTTACGTCATGACCGCGACACTCTAAATTGGAATTGCGTTCTACCCGGCAGATTTCACAGTAAAGTCCAGAATCCAGACGCAGTTTGGAGACTACTACATAATTACTAACCTAATCTAACATAACGACTTATTACTATGCTAATTTGAACTACGTCTGAAGTTTTTGAATTTTGTAGACTTCATTTCTCCTAATTATAAAGTTATTCTTTTTTGTGAACCCAAAAACTCTCAACAAAGACGTTCCATGATTGTAAAATAACTTTTATCCGCCATGTTTATGTAATGTACTTCGACATACTAAAGTTTTCGTGTGTCAATACAAAGAACACCAACCCCACAGTAAATTTCACATTCATAACAACATATTCAAGGAGTAATGATGTCTATACCCACATAAAAAGAATTAGGGGAAAATGTTCATTGTACCCTAAATATGGGCATCAACAGATTCAGATTTGAAAAAAAAAAATTACATACATACATAAAATTATATGCGCCTCGGTGGTATAGTGGTTAGCATCGCTGACTACGAATCCATGTGGTTGGTAGATAAATGGGTACCCTGGGTAGCCTAGTGTTTAAGGCGTTGGGCTGCTGGTGGGGCGTGGCTCGGATTCCAAGTTAAACTGTAGGTCTAAGCCGGAGTGACAAGCTTGACCTTCGTCAGAATGAACAATTCGGACGGTGCGTATGTGTGTATACTTGTAAAATTTCATTTGAGAAAATTTAACTAAAATTTTAGATTTGCAAAAATGCAACACTTAATTTTTGGTATTATACAATTTATCTACCAACCAATTATTATTGTGTTGAAGGATGAAGAACTGAGTTTGCTGCGCGCCGCCTGTAGTCACCGGGTTTCAAACCCGGGGCCAGTGGATTCGTAGTCAGCGATGCTAACCACTACATCACCAAGGCGCATATATATATAATTATATATATATATATATATATATACACAGGGTGTCCCATAAGTCCGGCATTATAGGAGAAATTCATGTTTTCTCTTTCTACAAACCATAATTCATATTTTCTCTTTCTACAAACCATAATTCATATTTTTCTCTTTCTACAAACCATAATTCATATTTTTCTCTTCTTTCTACAAACCATAATTCATATTTTTCTCTTTCTACAAACCATAATTCATATTTTTCTCTCTTCTACAAACCATAATTCATATTTTTCTCTTTCTACAAACCATAATTCATATTTTTCTCTTTCTACAAACCATAATCATATTTTTCTTTTCTACAAACCATAATTCATATTTTTCTCTTTCTACAAACCATAATTCATATTTTTCTCTTTCTACAAACCATAATTCATATTTTTCTCTTTCTACAAACCATAATTCATATTTTTCTCTTTCTACAAACCATAATTCATATTTTTCTCTTTCTACAAACCATAATTCATATTTTTCTCTTTCTACAAACCATAATTCATATTTTTCTCTTTCTACAAACCATAATTCATATTTTTCTCTTTCTACAAACCATAATTCATATTTTTCTCTTTCTACAACCATAATTCATATTTTTCTCTTTCTACAAACCATAATTCATATTTTTCTCTTTCTACAAACCATAATTCATATTTTTCTCTTTCTACAAACCATAATTCATATTTTTTCTTTCTACAAACCATAATTCATATTTTTCTCTTTCTACAAACCATAATTCATATTTTCTCTTTCTACAAACCATAATTCATATTTTTCTCTTTCTACAAACCATAATTCATATTTTTCTCTTTCTACAAACCATAATTCATATTTTTCTCTCTTCTACAAACCATAATTCATATTTTTCTCTTTCTACAAACGATAATTCATATTTTTCTCTTTCTACAAACCATAATTCATATTTTTCTCTTTCTACAAACCATAATTCATATTTTTCTCTTTCTACAAACCATAATTCATATTTTCTCTTTCTACAAACCATAATTCATATTTTTCTCTTTCTACAAACCATAATTCATATTTTTCTCTTTCTACAAACCATAATTCATATTTTCTCTTTCTACAAACCATAATTCATATTTTTCTCTTTCTACAAACCATAATTCATATTTTTCTCTTTCTACAAACCATAATTCATATTTTTCTCTTTCTACAAACCATAATTCATATTTTTCTCTTTCTACAAACCATAATTCATATTTTTCTCTTTCTACAGGCCTGTGAAAAAACTATATAGGGCTATGGGTTGATTGCCTGTGCCCTCATCCGCTGAAAATTTCCAGCAGATTTCAGTGGAGGGTTACCGACAAAAGCCCTATGCTTTTTCGTTAGAGAGTTATGAATATGTAGGTGTTTAAAGGACCTTTTTTATTTAAGTGATTACGGTAATTCTAGCGTCGGGATTTGCGCGACGTACAGTATACTAGAATGAAAATAATTTGCCTCACCTTATTTTTGTTGGGTCTTTGTTTGCTTCGATGTAGGGCGTTACGATCATCTTCGGTGTAGGGCCGCCACGATCGAGTTTCGCGACGAATTACTTAAGGTAATTAATATAGGCAGTCACTATATAAACCCCTGAAGGAATAGGCCTATCCTTTTTAGTCATTAGGTTTTAAATTATAAGGAATTCACTCAGAACTAGAGGGGGGACAAAGACATCCTCCCAGTTTAAAGCTTCGCTGTAACATAAACAGCCCTGAGAGCCGTTCCTTGGTTCTGGTGTATTATTTGCCGAACTAGCATGATTTTGTTGTGTCTACTACCTTTTGGTAGACTAAATAATAAATTGGGTTTTCTTGTTGCTATGTGGGGCTGATTCATACGTACAGGTTCTTTGTACGTATGGCAATTCAATTATTTCATTCCCAATAGGCTATGTCGCCAATCCCGAGGCAATTTTGTATAGATATTTAATTCAATTAATTAATAATTTATTTTAATTATGAAATAAATGTACCACATATGATACCATGTTGTGAGCGCGTATAGTTTTTCCATAAGGCCATAATGTCTGTGAGCAAGGAAGAACGAATCCAGATAATTCTACTCATAGGAAATCGGAGTCAGAGAGAGGCCGCTGCTGAATTTAACAGACTGCATCCAGACCGCGAGCCAATAACACAGAGTTGTGTGTCTGGATGCAGTCTGTTAAATTCAGCAGCGGCCTCTCTTTGACTCCGATTTCCTATGAGTAGAATTATCTGGATTCGTTCTTCCTTGCTCTCAGACATTATGGCCTGTAGAAAGAGAAAAATCTGAATTATGGTTTGTAGAAATAGAAAAAATATGAATTTCTCCCATGATGCCGGACTTATGGGACACCCTGTGTGTGTATATATATATATATATATATATATATATATATATACACACGAGGAGATTGTAGACACCAATCGACCAGGGAAGTACTCGGGGAGAGGGGGACGTTAGGCAGGAGGAGGGGTGCTGGAACTCCCGTTTCTTGTCCAACTGTCTCCTTAACTGATCTTTTCCGTGTCTCATCTACCCTGTGAGCAGTCCAGCATGCTCTAAAACACATACACAACTTTTCCCTTTATTCTTTACTACATATACATGCACTTTACACTCTTCTCAAATTAAAAAAAAGAGGCATAGTGAGCCTCAAAGACCTTGATTTCGGCTCTCTCATATAGATGGGCATTTTTGTTGGCGCTTGCCTTTGGCTCCTATCTACCTATCTATCTATCTATTTTACTAGAATGTCCGCTGCACCTTCAACACGCAAGAAAAAAAAAAAAACCGAAACAACCTAAGGGGAAACTCGGAAGTGCGAATGTATTACTAAAACCTTACCTGGTTCTCCTTTAATGTATATACTAAATTAGTGGAGCTTACCCTCAGCCGTTTAGGGGACCCGCCTCCCAGGTGCACACTAACCTAGCCCCTTAGGGGATCGGCCTCCCAGTCCCTCACCCTTGGGGGACTTTTAGGTGTACAATTTTTATATAATAAAGTGGGTTTTAATTAATTTAAAAAATATTATGATACGAAGTTAGGAAAAATTAAAGATCGGGTTGCGCGCTGCGTGCCAAGTGCTGCATAATTAACACGGAGAGTAGTATAGCCGCAAAAGGGGAGAGTGCAAGAATGTTGCAGGTTATTATGTAATGTTGCAAAGGGGGGTGGGGTTGTTGCAAAGGGGGTGGGGGTTGCAAAAAAAAAGAACAGAAAAAAAGAGTACTGGCCTTTGTTGCCAACCTAGGTTGCAAGGGGCATGCAACTTGGAGGCCTCCCCCAAGCTATTCCTCCCAAAGGGCCAGAGAGAAAGGAGGAGAGAAAGGAGGAGAGGTGTTCACCTGGCAGGAGCCAAGTGCACATTAAGACTTCAGCCGAATAGGCGTTGTTTTATAGGCTCCTAATCAGCCAGAATCAGCCAGTTGACTGAGCCAAGGGGGGGGAGGGGTACACCTGAAGGAGAGAGAGAGAAGCCTGAAGGAGAGAGAGATACACCTGTAGGAGAGAGAGAGACACCTGTAGGAGAGAGAGAGAGACACCTGTAGGAGAGAGAGAGAGACACCTGAAGGAGAGAGAGAGACACCTGTAGGAGAGAGAGAGAGAGACACCTGTAGGAGAGAGAGAGAGAGACACCTGTAGGAGAGAGAGAGAGACACCTGAAGGAGAGAGAGAGAGAGACACCTGAAGGAGAGAGAGAGAGAGACACCTGAAGGAGAGAGAGAAGAGTTCTCCCCTAAGTATTTTCGTTTTCCTAACCTAAGAGGCCACTAAGGGGTTTTACCAAAGGGCCTGAAAGAGAAGGACCAGAGGTCCTTGCTCGGCTGGGAGCCGAGCTGGAATGAGTCTTTCACCAACTTCGCGGTTTTATAAGCCTCTATTCTGGCTGAATTGCCAGATAGCGCAATGTGTTCAGTTGTCAGATCGCACCATGTATGCAGATGCTGAGTTGCTACATCAAGCCATGTAATCGGGTGCTGATGTGCCAGATTGCACCATCAGATAGCGCCATGTATTCCAGAAATATTAATCATCCATTGTGTAACACAATATGACGATAGTTATTCCAATTAAATTCTGTTTAAATACACCTTTATTAATTGCATACCTTTCCAGTTTTTTTGCAATGATCGGATTGCTTGATATATATTATTATTATTATTATTATATATATATATATATATATACATTCTTTTAAACATCTTATGTTAGGTATATATATATATATATATATTATTTATTTTATAACATTTAATTTTAGTTTAGAAGCAAATTTAACATTAACTTCATTGAACTTAAACTTTTCGAAACAAATAACATAGTTTACCTTCGAAAACTTCATAATAGAAAATAATTAATTTTATGGTTAACTAGTTTATTTCGTTTACTATAATTATATATATATACAGTCTTTTAAGCAGCTTATGATACATATATATATACATGTATATATATATATACATATATATATATATATATATATATATATTATATATATATATATATATATATTAGGGTGTCTCTTATTGGGTAGTCAAAATTGAAATGTTGAATTATTTTATCTGCGCCCCCTAAAATAGTTCCATTTAGCATAAAAACTAAAACTTGAAAGTTTGACACAAATTGGCTCATATTTAGGGGTCGCCCCAGGCTAATAAAAATGGTGACAATGGCATAATAGCTCCTGACATATGATTATGCTCATTATACACATAATTCCTTCCTTCTTTTTTTAGTTTGATTCGTTTTTATAAGTATAGGCCTTCTTATTTATCATTGATCCTTTTCTAACCTATCCTTGATGTTGTTATAATCCATCCTTTGGTCCTCAATCCTTCTTTATCCCAATCCTTTTTCTCCTATCCAAAATCCTTCCTGGCTCTTTTTTTATATACAATCAGCAATGAAGCATTGCTACAAAAAAAAAACCATTAGTTTATTATATAGAGATAAATTCAAAATGCCAATGCTATTTACATACTTTAATTAGCATTATTTCCTTATACAACATTTATTTAATATACAATGATTATACAATATGGTGTATTTTAAGGTGCGACCTCATTGATGGTTATTTTTTGAGAAGAACAGTTTTTGATGGAACTGGGTGACTGGCGGTGTTTTGCAACAATTTGGAGCAGGAACTGGAGCTACTCTTCCCCCACTGTCAATTTCTTATTCAGCTCTTGAACTAAAGCTACTGCACGTTCTGCCCGGTCATTTACAACAGATAGAGCTGCAACAATAGCTCTGGCCCTTAAATATTCACAGTTGGATGTCCAAGTGCTGGGTGCCTTGTTCAGAAATCCTTCTGGCAAATTCAGCTTAGTAAAGAATTCTCTAGTATTTCTTGTAACAAGTTGGTGTAGTCCTTCACCAGAGCAGAAGGTCGATTCAGGAATCCGAGGACGCTTGGGTGGTCTATCAGTGGACTCATCTTCTAATGCCTTTACCATGCGTTCTTTACATCTGTAGTAATTCGCTCATCAAAGAAAGCAAGACCAACTGCTTCTTCAGACAGGTACCATAAGTGGTTAGAGAGCTTTTTTTTAGTTGCATCAGAAATCTTTTGTTAGGATAATTAATCACTGACCTCATAAGGAGCCAGTCATTAAATGGGGTTTCAATAGGGAGTGAGGATGTGTCCAAGCCTTCATATAGATGAGAACAGAAAAAGGGAAAGATCTCGAATTCCTCGTTCTTCAGTCTTAGTCATGTTGAACTGGTTTCGAAAAAGCCACATCTTGATAGAATAGAGCGCTTTGGACATCCAGCGAGCTCGATGCATGGCACCTGGTGCACGAAACTTGATGCCTTTATTGGGGACACCTCCAAGAAAGATGATGGACAGATCCAAAAGTTCTTGATAGTCATCCCGTAGCATAGGTGCCTGGGATCTAGCAAACTGAATTAGTTCAGTTTTAGACTGGATAATTGCTTCTTTAGTAATCGTGTCTGTCTCACCTGTTTGGAACTGGCTTTGATCAACAGAAGTCCAATTGTCACGAAAACGCTTAAATATCAATATCTCTGGACCAGTTGATGTAGATCCCAATGTTGCTTCAAATGCAGCTCCCAACAATAAATCTAAACATGGTGTCTACAAGGCAAGTACAAAACATCATGTCCCAATTTTGCTTCGATGAGAGCACAGGCTCCACTATATTGACCCGTGTTTGAAGCTGTTGTATCGAAACAAATTGCTTTACTCTCTCTGTAATTCCCATTCATTCAGGCAGTTAAAGACGGCTTCAGCTTGTGCTTCTCCAGTTGAGTTTGGGATTTTGGGGACACCAAGCAGCTGTTCAACACCAGGTCCTGACACAAGTACTGGGAGACGATCAATGTGCTTGTGCGAGGTGAGGTCCTCCATCATCTTGCCATCCCAGTGGACTGTCATAGAACATTCTCCATGGAAATGCTCCTTAAGTCTTTAGCATGACGAGCTCGGTTCTTATTTCGAAGGCGATGGATAGAATGTTGGTTTATGTTGTAATCTGAAGCGTCCAAACCAAAGCTTTTAGCTGCCTCTGCGAGGATAAATGTTGCCTTTCTAGAGGAAATTTGTGTACGATCCAGGGCAGCAGACATCTGAATAGTCATGATGTTTTTCATGCCTCGTTTTTTCTTAGATTTTGGTAAAGCACAAGCTCCTTTGGGCTCCTCCTCCTCATTCTCACTTTCATCAGTGTTGCTGGAAGATGTGGAAGAAGCCAGTACAACTTGACTAGTAGACGCCTCCATCAAAGATTCTGACTTTCTTTTCTCTCTGCCTCAGCTTCCAACCGTTTGACTGCATTTTTTGTGCGGTGAAGATGTACAGTGTCCACACCACCGATTGAGCCAGGACGATCTTTTTGTCTTTGCAGTTGAAGGAACTCCCAGTCCTCACGATTCTTGATCAGCTTCTCAGCGTCTCCATGGGCGATGTCAAAGAGATCTTCCAATCACTCTACAAAATCAGCCTCCTTGGTTTTATGGCTCTGGCTTGTTCTGGAAGCATGCTTCTTTAAGCAAGTCCATTCGTTAAAGAAATTATCTAACTTCTTCATGGCACGAGGTTCCTGCTGAGTAGGAATATTGGCCTTATCCCAGATAACTATTGTGGCTCGAATAGATTGACGCAGAGCATCGCGGATTGTCATGTTTTTCTCTCTGTGGAGGTGCATAAAATAACCAAAAGCTTGCCTATATGGGGGCAGCTTTGAGCCTTTAATATCATCTACTGTAGATCCGAGCAAATAGAATGATCTTCTTGTATTCATCTGCAAAATAAGAAAACAAAATATTAATGTAGTGTTATGGTTTTGTAGAGCAGGGCTAAATCACTGTTTTGACTTTTTTAAATTAAAAAAAAAAAAATTGGTAGACAAAGTTAATTTGGTCTATTTTATAAATCTAACGTATTTTTCTCAATATTATTCCTATTATTTTTTAATCTAAGAAACAAGGAATAAAATTTTTGTAGTAGAAATTTATATTTTGCTATTTTATTGGAAATAGAAACAGTGGCGTCACTAGGGTTGGTGTCACCCAGTGCGGTAACTCATGGTGTCACCCCCCCCCCATGGACCTCCTCCCGTACCAGACCATACAGAATCCTTAGTAATGTTTTTTGTACTAATGTTACTCGTAAATCGTAATTCCCGTATATCACTGAATGTAATGGCAATAGTAGTGACATAAACAACTAGCAAAATTAAAATTACTCCTTTAAATTACAATATCATACGCACAGCCTAAATGTATTTACATTTACATAGTTTCATGTGGTTAAAGTGAAAATTCGGTAAGAAAACAATAGAATTCGAAGTAAAAACGTTTAAGAACTACATCAAAATTATGTTCATTTTAACGTTAAACTTTACCGTTACATGAGATACATTAATGGATTAGGTTTGCATAATCAATAACGGCCCAAATAATGTAGAAGTTGTAGACAAATGCATATGGAAATATACTCATAAATTTGAGGCTGCAACATCATAAAGACAGAGGCTGCAACAACTGAGCGGAAGCCTTTTTTTATTTTTCTCCTTCTTTTCCTTTAATTACTACTTCATTCTCAAAAAGTTATTGATATAGGTTCACAAATACTAATTACCACAATATTGTAGCTAAAACAACAGAAAATTTGACAAAATCAGCGACTATAAAAACACCAGCAGCAACGAAAACAACAGCGCGTGCTTGTAGAGCGTGCAGACGAAACCACGTGATTCGAAGCGTCATTGTAATTGGGTAATAATGACAGCTCTGACCGGAGCGCATTAGAAGGTTCAAAAAGTAAATTAGCATAGAGTTTTAGCCTTGTAGGTATATTGATACATGTAAGCTGGGCTTACGAAAAATGTTTTTGTTGTTATAACTAACTACAGGGATATTTTTATAAAAAATAATAAATTTCTGCTCAAACACTGCACAAAAACCCCCGCACCCCTCTAGTGACGCCACTGATAGAAACACAGATCATGAAACACATGTCAGGTAAAATTTCCATTGAACTAAATTAAATTCTTTGTGACAAATAGCAACATTGTTTAAAACTTCATAATATGTGTATAAGAGCATAAATTCTAATTTTTTCATTAAATTCATTAAATTTTTTTCAAACACTAATAACAAAATCAGTATAAATAATTGTGAAAAATATAAATAACATAGTTTATTATCTGATAATAGCAAAAAAGAAGTATAGTGATACACAGTTACACACCTTTTACTTATGACAGCAGAACACTGAATGATGACAAATAAACAATTGCAACATAATCTGGAGCATTCTTGATGAAACATGTTTAAACAGGTTGATCTTGTCTTATCAAGCAATATTTTCAGCTACAAACTTGACAATTATCTCTAATATATTCATTTAATTGAATTCATCATAAATATGATGATTAATTAATTAAAAACATATGTTTAGTATACTTGACAACTGCTAGTAATTTCAAATATTAATTGCATAAATAATAGCTATATTTTATGAACTTTAATAAGCGGGGGCGACCTCTAAAAATTGTTCAATCCAAAAACTTTTATATGTGATGTTTTTTCAACCAATGGAACTGGTTGAGGGGGCGCAACCTAAAAAAATCAACACTTCGAAAATAAGCGACACCCTAATATATATACATATATATATATATATATATATATATTATATATCTGAACTCTTTCAGCTAAAGAAGCCTTATGTATAGAATTGGTTGTGTAATAGCTGATATTAAACTCTCAGCATGTTCTGAAAGCACGGCTTATAATCTCCTTCCCCATATCCAATAGCACTTCAAGACATTATTGTATAGAAATAAGGTAACACAAGTACTACAAGAAATAAATCCTAAAATAATTATATAAGACCGAAGTAATGGTCTGGCGTGAATCCAATTAAACTCTGTTTATAAACATTCGAATATCAGGGGGAAAAACGAGCGGAATTGAAAATTTATGAAACAATTCGACGATCGTCATTCCCCAAACCCATATATATATATATATATATATATCAGGAAAAAATGCAAAATGTGTATTATTTTAAAATGAAACTAAACGCATATTAAATTAAAACAAATGAATTTTGGCTTTTAAGAGATTTATTTATTATAAGAATTTAACTACTCGATGTAAGAAATTAATTATTAAACGCACGCGAAACTGTAATTAATAATTAATGTATTTTTTCTAACGAAGACTGAGTTACCAGATACCACTTTTTACCATTATTATGGTGAGTTGTCTCCAACTAAAAGATTTCGTTGTGAACAGCAGCTCATAACGAGAGACCTTCCCCCCAATCCCTGATAAGTCTCCCTTCACTTCAAATGAAGAGAAATTATGAAACACACGCTTGTCTGTGCACAAAGCATATAAAAAACCATAATATATTTATAGTTAATCAATCGAGCCCATCTATATATAGATGTTTATAGTGTTTTACAATAGATGTATATAGTGTTTAACGATTAGGTCCATCAAATAAAGCATTTCAACAATGATTTCACTGTTTCAGAAAGATTTACGCATGACTTAAAAATATATTATTGATATGCCTAACTTAAGATCAGGATGCTTTTATAGTTTACAGCATCTTTTAAAAGTTTAACTACCAAGTTATAAATTAATTATCAACCGGATTGATTAAAAGTAAAGGCAGCTTTCAATATATTTTAGTAATATAACAGAATTAACAAAGTTACCCAATAAATAATTCGTTAGACAGAAAATGAATTTTGTAAGGGATGCCCAACTAATTATGACGCATATTAAATTAAAAAATAATAACAAACGTAAATAAAGCGTATATTAAATTTTTTTCGTTTTATTCTTTCCTTCTTATTGATAACTTATTTAAACTAATCTCTGTATATGTGCTTATTTAATCACAATGATTTAAGTTTAAAAGTAAAAACTGTTTTCTGTGAAAACATGATGATAATTATTTTATTCTGTTCTTCGGAAGAGCTTCAATTCGGTTGCCAGATACCACTTTTTACCATTATTATGGTGAGTTGTCTCCAACTAAAAGACTTCGTTGTGAACAGCAGCTCATAACGAGAGACCTTCCCCCCAATCCCTGATAAGTCTCCCTTCACTTCAAATGAACAGTTTAACATTAGAAAATTCTGAAACCTGACTCAGTGCCAAAAAAGAAACAACAAATAATTGTCCCTAGCGCAATTGGAAAGGTTTTCACCCCACCTTAGACCCACAGTTTAACGTTGAAACCGAATGTTCTTTTAAAATATAATTAGGATATATTTCTTTATAACCTCTCGATTACATTAGTGACTAATGATGCGGGAAATTCTGAGTAAATATTTTCTCGAAAACTATGGGTGATAGAAAAATTCTGAAACCATATTTGGAATCAGTATCAAAAGTTCTATACGAATCACAAAATAATTTCAAAGGAGAATACGAGCATTAAATCTATTGGTGAAAATATATATATATGTTACTCGTCCGGTCCCGTTATAGCGGATTGGTAAACGTCATAGCTCCACCCAGCTACATCGGCAGCCAATCACTACGAACATCTGGTCTTTTGGGGCGGAGCTTGGCGATTGTGCATATAAAAAGGGATATTTTCAGTTTGGAGTAACAGTAGCTATTTTCGCGTCAGTGAATAATCATTCCCTCCACCATGGACCTGTACGTCTCCCCAGACTTGTATGAAGAGAGTGATACTGCAGCATTAACGACAATTAGCCTTTTTAATGCGGTTGACCTTGATGAATTATTTACAACGCAAACCGTAGAAGATATTTGCAGTGACGCTCCTTACAATCCGACGCAAGGGACTACCATAGAAATGTAAGTGTCTATAATTAGAATTTTATATATGGAGAGTTGTAGTATCTCGTCAAATAGATACTCGCCAAAAATGTCAATCAATGTTATTTGGTTATCCCCATTATGCTAAAATCGAAATTTTTATGGCATTCAATGTTATTCCTCGAACCAAAGATATCTTCACATAATGGGGATCTGTCATATATACTCTGTATATGTTTTAAAAGCATTATTCCTTTAAGGTCCGATGAGGATTTGACACGTGTTATACAACTTTTGAAGAATCTCGGAATAGGGAGGATATACTGATCAGTCAACAATGTCACACCGAAATAATGTAAGTGTTTTTCGATTTTTGGGATAAGAAGACAATATATTTTCAAACTTTATTAAATGAAAGAAATCAGTACAATAAACAACTACAGAATATATCGTTACAAATATACGAACAAAAACATTATAATATACAACGAGTACGTACAATTGGAAAACGGTTTTTTATCTGTCTGCATACCATTTCATCGTTTCGGCGAGTGTGACACGGGTCAAATAAATTTAAAAAATTTATAAATTCTTTATCATTTGACATATGCATTAGAAATGAGACGCAGTACATTCCGCAAACATTAGTAAAATATCCTTGCATGCGAAATTGGTTCCATACAATTTCGGGAATATGTAACTGAGCGAGAAATTTTACAATAATAGGGTCACTCCAGGGTTGAGTACCGAGTGAATCAAAATAGTACAGGCGCTGTCTATTTTTAAAATAGACAGCGATCCAGTGAATCCCTTCATTACCGATGATGTCTGTGTTCACAATAAGACTACCGCATTCTCGCGTACTTGGCAAACTCAATGTTTCATTCTTCGCAAACACGCCGGTAAATTTGGAACGTGTGACTCGCTCCATTACTTTCTGAAGTGTATTAGCATCCATTTTAAAAGTCAGTGATAATGCTTCTAAATCTATCTACTTCTATTAGGGCTTGCGATTCGAGATATACTAGTACACTAATAGGAGCGTCTATAGGCTTGGCGAATTCCAGCCGCACTGAGATGTTTCCGCTCTGCTGTGGGGTTAAATGGGTATTTACGCTAGCAGATAAGTCAGGTGTAATGTCAAACGGATAAAGGTTAAATTGATCAATGAATTCTTCCTGCGTTACCCCATTACCAAGCTCATCACAATCACCTGCAATATGGGTCAGATTACTATAGGCTCTGGCACAAATCGGTAACACAGCGTCTGATGAATAGTCCGTACCCATTGTTCCACCCAAAGCAGTACCATTAACGTATAGAGTTATATTTTTAAGTCCGAAATTCTCGAATTTAAAGGCACTCTTTTTATATTTTCCATTCACCGAAGCGTGGTCCTGCATGCCGATTAATATTCTTTTAGGAAGATTTCCCAGGGCAATGTTTTCTATCTGCTTCGATGCCAACCTTGCAGGAACCGTATATAGTTTGATCTGCACTCTGTTAATAGGATATTTCACTGTAGCGTTTAGTAAATTTTTCTCAATTTCTAGTTGTTTTGGTGAACTTAATTTCACTCGCCGTACGCGGAGGTATGTGTCCATAATGTGAACCACAACGGGCTTTGCACCCTCTTCTTGATTCGCATCCAGATTTAAGCAGATCTCAGGACTCGTGCGGGTGAGCTTTATTTTCATATCCACCCCGTTCACAAGCAACTTCTCCTGGAAAGTGAAATCTGTGTGCAACCGTCCAAAACAGTCGTATATTTTCTTTTTAGAATTTTTAAATTTGTCCTTTATACTATTTTCATCTTTAGTTTGATAATATCCCTCCGCACTTAAAATGGTAGCCTTCGCTTCTTTGGAAAAGTTGAGGACATTTTCCAAATAGGCTCGTAGATGATAGTACCCCGTGCCTGCCGATATGTTGGTCTGATTTAAATATACGTCACACTGGTTGAATATGGCGTGCAGAAAGTTTGTTTCAGGGTATACAGCATATTTGTCATCGCAGACCGTTCCATCAGAATGGGCTATACGTAGCTTAGCGTACATGTGCACACAGCTTGGATCAAAAAAGTAAGGACCTGAGCTGGGTATCACGAATTCTATAGGTGCACTCGGGGAACTAATTGTGTTTAAAGGGTTAATTGTAATAAAGTCACTGTGCTCAATAGAAACTTGGGTTGGCGGGAGCTCAAAAAAGGACAGCTCGGGTTTACAGCATTGTGAACTACATGGGTGGATGAAGCGTGCCATGGCGAAATAGTGACTCCTCTCTCGACAAGTGGTAAACAAACTATGACTCATGAGATCAATGTCCTTAGCTTATATCAGTCAAAAAAGTGGTCAACCATAGGTTTCATTCGCTTACAGCATTTCTTTTTTGATAGCCTTTTACGTTTAATACTACGTGACCCCTTCTTCCTCCGGGGAGCCCTCTCCTTCTTCCCGCCACCACGCATTTTTCTCTTTGCATCTTTGATGATTTCGTTCCGTGTACGCTTTAAATGTTTTTTTAGAGCTTCTTTAGGTTTAGCCCCGGCCAATATGTCTTCTGCAGTATTAAGGCCTGATTGTAGCGCTTTCCTTCCAAGGTATCTGGCACCCCTCTTCAGCAAAGGCACAGCCGTACGTAGTATGGATGAAAAAATGGATCCAAGTCCACTACCGCGCTGGTATCTCACCCCTCGATAGACGGTGAAAGGCTTTCTATCCATTATAACTCAGTGCGTCGAAAGTGTAGCTTCACTGTTAAGCTCCCGTTACCGAATGGGAAGTTTTCGCCCTCAATCGTTCTTATATACAGGGTGGTGCAAAAGTCTGGACCCATAGGCAATTTACTATATAAAAAATATCTTTCGATTTTTATAATAGTTTCTATAATTTAATTTCTGTTTATAATTTTACTAAATATTTTTCAGTTTGTTACCCTAATACCCTATGGCAGACAAATTAACAATAGCAGAAAGAATAGAGCTTGTGCTTTTGTACGCAAAAGAAGGAGCCACCTCACGTTCAGTCGCAAATTTCCGTATGCCTCGATTATACGAAATACCATTACACTTATTGTAAATTCTGAACTAGAACGTTAAATTTAACATAATTTAGTCACTGGTGTATGGTTAATTAAATTTCATTTCATAATAAACGTCCTGCAGGCCACACATTTTTTCCATATAAACCGCCTATGGGTCCAGACTTTTGCACCACCCTGTATATTGTGATATTGGTTATTAAATTAGTTGCGACATTCACATAATGGGGTCTGTCATATGTAATACTCAAACTCCTTCCTCTATGGTTGGGGATGTGAGCAATGCGCAGCAGGCGTGCCTGGGTATCCCCAACAAACTGGTGCTCAACTATATTACTGTAAATATAGCACATGTCTGGGGACCTATCAGCCAATTTCTCCATCTTCAATTGATACATTAATCTGGACAAGTTATACTGTGTCTCGTGAAATGTGTCTCTTTGGAAGGCTGCGCTATATCGGCCGTTGGTTAGAATTTTGAACTTTCTATGTTCTTTAAGACGTCTGTTAGGCTTTGATTTTAGGATTAGTGTATGTGCAGGGTTGTTTACGATTTCATATACTTAATCATTCGTAAGGTTTGAGTTTCTTAAACTTACGTTTAAGCCTCTCACAACATCCTCGGCCGAACCATATTGACCCGGCCCTAGTCTTACTTCTGTACTGTAATACCGTGCAATCTTAGTCCGAGCGATGCGCATAGTTTCATCCATAGCTACCCCAGCTTTTTCACACTCGTCAATGTGTCTAAGAATCGTAAAAACGGTTTCTTTATGTTCAATATTTAAAAAGACGGTGTCCAGCTGAATTTCGCATATCCCCACCTCATACGAATCACGACCCAATTCAATGTGCCCATGGAGTTCTGTTACAAAGTTGGCTAGTGTGTTGTTAGGGTGTACAGACAGGGACGAGGAGGACGGGACTGTGACGTAGAAATGGTTGAAGCTTTCTGGGTACCCTAGCCATTTCACCAGGTACATTTTTCTCCTTCCTGAACCTTTGCTTCCTAAACTTTTCTCAATTTTAAACACATTTTTTTCTAAATTAAACGCAACTTTCTGCAATTCCTCGCGGTAAAAGCCTCCTGAGATTTCTTCCCCATTCAAATCTTCAATGTAATACATCATTATCTCACCTTTAGGTCTCACAGCCCTAACTTTAAAAATCTCGCGTGTCCATCCTTGCTCAAAACCCTTTGCGAATTTATTCCCCGAATGCGACAGCCTTACATAATCATTGATTTTGAATCGCGCAGAGTGTGGTGGTGGTGGTGATCCATCTCTCCTCGGGAGCGTACCTCTTTCTAAAACTTCGTTAGGTGTTGTCCCAATCGTGCGATGGTGTGAGCGGTTGTAGGATGATGCCAATGATTCCAGAATGTCTAGAAATCTGTATGTGTTTTTATGTGTAAAATAACGGTGCATGCGTTCCTTTATGGTGCGCTGAACTCTTTCAGCTAAGAAGCCTTGTGTATAGAATTAGTTGTGTAATAGCTGATATTAAACTGTCAACATGTTCTGAAAAGCACGGCCTATAAATTCCTTCCCCATATCCGTAAAAATAGCCAGGAACCCTGTTTTCTTTTAACATTAGCGTTTTGGTGGCTTTAGCAACTGTTTCAGGTGATTCATTTTTCAGAGGAACTAGCCACAGATATCTAGAGAATACGTCTATTATGAATAGAATGTAGCGGTAACCATCGTTATACACAGAATATCTTTGCATGTCTGTTAAATCTGCTTGCCAAATAGAATCAATCGAGGAAGCCGTTGTCTTGGCTGTTTTAAACCTTTTCTCACAGGCTTATGAAGCGTATAAGCGTCCTGCTCCCTCAAAAATCTTTCAACATCTTTTTTTCCTACTCCGTAAACACTTCTTCTGTACAGTCTATCTACGCCGCCGTAAGAGGATGGGGTAGAAATGTCATAATAGCGTTTAGTTAATACGTTAGCCATTTGCGTATTTTAGAGGCACGTGGGTAGGGTTGGTTTAACCTCTTCTTGCTCCTCTTCAAAGGTGTTACCGCCTGGGGTGACGGCGCCTTCAATTGTGTCACAGGCGTTGCATGTTCCAAGTCTTTAACCTGTTCAGATTTCCTATCAACGTTTTAGGGACATTTATTTGTTGTAGTCTTGCTTTAATATGCTTCCATCCTGATGGTGATGGCCTATCCCACTTTCTCACCAGATCATGGACAATGTCTACGATATTCGATCCCTGTACCTTTGATCCTTCCACAATGATCTCCCCTGTATCGGTCCATTGTATGGCGGGATCCTCATTCAATAGATATAAAGACTTAAGCCTTTACTCCTCAATGTAAGTGGGAGGGTATTTTTTAATACATGTTCGATATGTTGTGTGGCTAATCTTTTGGTTGGTCAGCTGTGTCGTCGGGCACAGATCCTATGTCGCCATCGTCCCCCGTGCTGTGCCTAATAACCACAGGAATCTCTGTAGGGCTCTTATAATTTTCGTACTCGTGAAGAAATTTCTGCAGAGCTTCTTGGTATAAGATTCTTTTCTCATCAGGTGTTTTTTCACTGTTTAATAGGGCTAACAATTCGCTTTCCATTCTTTAAGTCTGCTTTTACGGGGATCTAGATACGTGTCTGGATTCCTTTGCAGTGAGGCGTACACCTCGTGGGGAATCACTACCACTTTCTTCATTATATTAATCTAGTCAGTAAAGGACCCAAAACTGAAAATAAGATGGGGAGAAATGACCATCCTGTTTGTACAAAATTCGTTTTTTCTTCGCTACAGTTTGGCTTTTACGAGCGAGTGCACGTATTATGTTCTTGTAGCGGCGTAGGCGAGCCTTCTGATGGGTTTTCATTGATACATTGCAATTTATAACGTTAAGACAGATTTCACAGATGCATTTTAAAACGGCATCGATATTTTAATAAACATCTGCTGCATTGCCCGAGACAGTCGATGAGATTTTTATTAATTCACGGTATTTCTTTAGTCTCTGTCATTCTGGAATATACACCGTTTCAGGCTCGTTTGGAAATATATTCGTTCGCAGAAGCACTCTAAACGTGTTTCGCGGATGAAGGTCGCAAAGCAAATATCCGTAACGCGTGCTTGTAGCTTCTTTATAAACTTCCAAAAACTCCTTACGCTGATTCGGGAACATTTGATTGGCTAACACCCCAATTTGTGATACATCTCTACGTTCCCGAATAAGACTAGATATTGCGTATTTAACGACACATCGCGCATGTATCTATTTTTGAAAAATAGATTCTGATTGATGAAGAACACGCTTATGTTAAGATGGTGGGAGAATACTGTAATTGTATGTTCATTTCCCTTTAACGAATTAACGTCATATACGGCTTTGTGGAACAAAATATCATCTTGGTACTCGTTGAACACTGATTGATACGTCGAATAGCACCATATAACTTTATGCACAAATTTCGAGAACATCTCTCCCTTTTCTTAATGATTTGTAAGCATAAAACACAGTTTTACCACATCCTGTAGGTCCAGATATAATACATGTAGATGGGCTCGTGAATCTGAATTTTTCTACAGAGTCCATTTCTAACACGTCACGCTCCTAAGTGGGTCATTTACAAAATATTACAAATTTTGAGTGCTGTTCCTTATATTTCTTCTCCCACAGAACCGTGAATGACGATGAGGTAGAGCAGCACATTATTACGGATGACCTCGACGACAGTGTAGTTGTGATCTCCTCCCCTGAACCCTCACCAGCGATACCGGTTAACACGTCCAAAGCGGAGGTATGAGACCCCGCGTCAGGTATAAAGCGCCCGAAATACGCATCTGTTGCAGCGGTAATAGATCCCCAACCCTCAAACCTCTTACGCAACAAGCCCCCCAGCAGCACCTAATATATCCCCTTATTCACCGCCGCCCCCCGTTCTGTTAAGTCTACAATAATAGAGCCCCAACCCTCAACCTCCTACGCAACATACCCCCCATCAGCAGCACTTTCCGCTAATATATCCACTAATTCATCCGCCGCCCCCCGTTCTGTTGAGGATGGTATTAAACGCTGGAATTGGTGCGATCCGCAGCCCCCACCCCAGCCTTGACTAGAAATCGGTATAGAGTCAGGGTCGACCCTAGAGTCATGTATAGCAGTGGAATTGAGCGCGGACTACGCGGGTTGTAGAGCATATTATAGAGTTTGCTCTTCAGAATCGTGACGAGCGTGAAGTCAGGACGAGTCTGTCCTTTGGATTCGGGTCAGATGACGGTGATGTACACGATTATTGGGTGATAGTGCCATTTAGACGTTTGGCGGCTGAAGATGTAGAATATATTAGGGCGATAATGCAAGCCGCCCAAAGTAGTATAGGCCTTCAATATGGACAACTTCACGGTAAATATTGACCATGTATACCGTGTTGCGGTTCATAGTGCCATACCGTATACTCTTAACCTCAATTCTCAAGCTATTTATAGACGGCATATAAACGTCGATCGTGGTTGCGGCTTTATAGCAGTACTCTTTAGCACGTATGTTTACTGTACAAAATACACGAACTCAAAAAACTTGGTTGCCTACAGTCATGGAGCGTGCCGTAAACTAGCTGTAGACTGTGAACTTGAATTTGACTGTAATATGGGTCCTGAAGAGCTGAGAAGGGTAGAACAGGAAATGAATGTCCGCATAGTTGTGTTTGGGTTGGATGATCGTCGTAGGACTGTGTATGTTTTTAAAAGCTGTGTGAGAGATCGTACAAGGCCCCTACTTATTTTAGGATTGTCAGGGACAACGTATCTCCCCATCCGTAATATAAGGTGGCTTTACGCGAGTTATGACAAAAGTCGAAAATATGGGAGACATCATGATTTGTGTAAGGGGTGCCTCGAGTTTGCGGATGATATAGTGAGACATTGTAAAGAATGTCACATGGTATGTGAGCAGTGTAAAAGCACCAAATGTGAAAGCCGTGTAGTTGAAGCTGAGAAGAGAGACTGTGATGTGTGTAGACGCACATTTTTCAATAATAGCTGTTTTGATTTCCATAAATCAATTGGCACGTGCAGGAAAATGAGAATCTGTGAATGTGGTATGTTTCACACAATGGATAATTGGGGAAAATTTAAGCACAAGTGTGACGTAATTCACTGTCCTACATGCCAGGAGGAATATAAGGCGGATGGAGTAAAGCATGTATGTTATATGAAAGATGCTAAGCCTAAAAATAACCCTTGTATAACTGTATACTACGATATAGAAACATATACGAACGCTGAAACCAAAGAGGTAATTCCACATTTACTTGTGAGCCAGACTATCTGTGATGAGTGTATGGATATCGAATGTGACGAGTGCCCCAAATGTGGTAAACGGACAAACGTTTTTAAAACGAATGTCAGCGATAGTCCTGTGAAACTATTTGTGTCCTATATTGTCAAGTTAGCCGACAAGTTCAAAAAAATGACTGTGTATATTCTCGCCCATAACGGGGCAAAGTTTGACACGCAGTTCCTTTATAAGGAGTTGCTTGAACACGAATCCTCTGAGATATTTACAGGTGATCCATTGAAAAGAGGCAACAAATTAATACAGATGCAGATAAGAGGCAATGTACAATTTAAAGATACTTTATTATTCACACCTTGTAAATTAGCAAAGCTACCCAAGGTGATGGGAGTAGCAGCTGAAGTTTCCAAAGGATACTTCCCTTACACTTTCCTCACCAGCGAGACTTTAAACTACGTAGGCCCACCACCCCCCAAACATTATTTTGACTGTATGGATGAACGTGAAGACTTTGATCGATACTACGACAGTTTTAATGAAAGTAACCCTTATAATATAGCTGATGAATGTGAGCGTTATTGCGTGAATGATGTGCGCGTGCTTAGAGTATGTTTCCAGGCCTTTAGAAGGATGTACATAGCCCGTTTCAAATGCGATCCACTGCAAGTCGCAACCACCATCGCATCATTATGTTTTACGGTGTTCAAGAATAACTTCATGCCGAAAGACACCTTAGCCATTATTCACCGAAACAATCCCCGCAGTTACGGGCACAAGGCTATTTACTGGCTCATACACCTACAGCAACAGACAGGTGTATACATAAAGCACGCCCGCAACACGGGTGAAGTACCCATTAAGATTAATGGACGTGTTTTTTGGGTTGATGGGTTAAGTGAAAACCGTGTCACTGGTGTGAAGACTGTGTACTCCTTTAACGGTTGCTGGTGGCATGGATGCCCCCGTCCTGAGTGCGGAATCACCGGAGATATCCACGGTAGGTCTCCTGCCGACTGTCTTGCATCGACCCGCACCCGCGATCAACTTATAGGATCACAGTTCACTCACAAAGTCTTGTGGGAGCATGAATATGATGCACGGATGGAGACAGACGAGGTGTACCGTGAGGAAATAAAACGATCAAGCGTTCAATGGTGCTGGATCCTCTCAAATGTGGTGATAGCTTGTTTGGAGGACGTACAAATCCTTTCAGACTATACTTCCCACCTACGGAGGGCGTGAAGCTCCATTACTACGATTTCTGTTCTTTATACCCATACGTGATGAAGAGCAATCCGTACCCCGTGGGCGCTCCTGAGAAACTGGTGGGACCTAGCCTACCCTCCATCAATGAATTTTCAAAAAATTTGAATGATCGTTACTTTGGGCTCTCTTTCGTAGACGTACTCCCCCACGCAATTTATGGATGCCGATCTTACCTGTCGTTATCGACGACAAGCTCATGTTTCCCCTGTGCGTGAAGTGCGCGGAAGAGGATAACGGCGAATGTAACCATATACCCCACCAGCGTAAGATCAGAGGCGTATATACAAGTCCTGAGTTGGCCCTAGCCGTGCGCCATGGTTATAGAATACTGAAGATACATGAGGTGTGGAGGTTTCAGAAGCTACCCAACCTTTTCACACCATATATAAACACCTTTTTGAAGGATAAGGTTGAGGCATCAGGGTATCCGCGAGGAGTTGATACCGAAGATGAAAAGTCTGCCTATATTCAACGTTACCGCGACCGCGAAGGTATACAACTTGATCGTGTCCAAATTGTAAAGAATCCTGGCAAGCGCTTTAGTGCAAAGTTGTGTCTAAACAGTCTATGGGGAAAATTTGCGCAGAATACCGGCAGAGGGAGCATTCATTTGGCACAAAGTTATAGCGATGTCTGGGATTATGCCAATGCCCCCGATAAAGAGGTCATGGAGATCGTAAATGTAGGTAATACTTACGTAATAAAGTACAACAACACTGAATTTGCCACAGATACCTCAAGGGTTACAAACATACCTGTGGCCAGCTTCACAACAGCCTACGCCCGTATAAAACTTTGGGGTCTATTGCATTCTCTTGGGCGGAGAGTATTGTATGCCGATACAGATAGCGTGATATTCACAGAGAGGGAGGGTGAATACATGCCCACTATTGGGGAGTTCCTCGGCGAGCTCACTGATGAGATCAAGGATGAGTATGGGGACAACGCATACGCCGACTCTTTTGCCTCAACAGGACCTAAGACTTATGGGGTACGGGTCAGGGTGGGGGAGGAAATGAAATATATCGTGAAGGCAAAGGGTATTACGCTCAACCATGCGAATCGGGAGGTTGTTAACTTTGAGTCGTTGAAGGATCTAGTATGTTTGGATGAACAACCTCCCCAACTAATTGTAGGCACCCACAATTTTCGGGCGCAGAAGCTGGGGGGCGTGAAGGAACTTAGGGGTACGATGGTGTGCCGTAACACCTATAGGAAACGTTACCAGTTACCTGGTACCTATGATACCGTACCCTTTGGATACCAATGATGCTTCTAACTCACACGTCTTGTATATAATCGTATCTATTTGTAATAATATATATATATATATAACTTGAATATCTCGTTTATTAAATCGTATTTGTAAATATATATAACTTGAATATCTCGTTTATTAAATAAATCATGTTTCAAATAGCGTTTCACTTTCTCCTTGTGTGTGTGTGTGTGTGTGTGTGTGTGTGTGTGTGGTGAAAGTTCTAAGCTCCGCCCACTGTAAGACCGTGAGTCATGCTACTATCTGGGAATCCCTGCGTGGTCAGTCGACCGCAGTAAGCCCGAGAGATCAGACGTGTATTCAGATCAGACGTGTATTCAAATGGCTACCTTTAATATTGCTTGTACAACGTTTACGAAATGGTATTCAGTAAAGTGCCAGGATGTGGTGGATACCGAAAAACTTCCTATTCTCCCTCCTATGCCTCTTTTAAAAACACATTGGATTGTGCGAAGTTCCAAGATGTACAAATACTCTACGGATGTTCTGGTGAGACCGTTGAAGGCTTTCGTTGCACAGACGATGTGCTGAAGTATACTGCAGAGCTAAACTTTATAAAGTCTCACATACACCGTGAAGTAAAAGAAACAACGCGTGCAGAAGAGAAGCAGCAGGTATGGATAATGAGTCTTGCTGATGGGTGGTGTGACAAGCGGTATTACGTCATGCTACACCATGTCGATTACTCATACCCTACGACTGAAAATGTGAATCTCGTGATCATGGACAATCTTAAGTATTTTTATCACTATATTAACGTATATCATGATGAGGTTCGTAGTGAGGTTGTGGCTAGTGCCCTGCGTGAATTTTTAACAGAGTTTAGAGACGAGTATCGTTTGATGGGCAGAAAGGAAAAATATGAACATATGTTCCTCTCAAATAGTGCGCCGGAGTGTGGAGATGTTTAGTAAAACATAAAATGTTCCTAGTTCTTATCCAAACTGTCTGGTGCGTAGGCTGGTAGTGATATTCTTGTACCGGTACAACAATTCGACTCGCGGAACAAGCCCATTCACGTATCATCGAGTCAGCCGCCCGTCGAACCATTCCTGCCTACCTGCGTGCCTCACACGGCTCATAGTTATCTCAGAGCTTGAGCCGAGTGGACGTGCGCTCCTCGAATACGATGGAACTTCCTTTGAGCAGCATTCTCAACGCCTCGTACGATGTGTCCGTGACGAAATCGTTGCGCGTGTTCAGGCGTAATTCCGGTACCATTAGCTATGTACTGGAAACGGAATGTAGACCGACAAACAAACGGGTTTATTTAAGTATCGAGGAGATGAATAGAATCTTTGTGATAGTTGAGAAGTGGAGTGAAGATCGTTATAAAATACCTGCTAACGTAGGTACAAGAAGAGAGCAGATTAGTGACGCACCCTCATACGCCGTTGTATGTACGTTGTGTATAAATAACGATCGGCCGTGCATTGATATACGGCTGATGTGGAAGAATGCTTCTGATAATAACGCTCTTATTCCTACGCGAAACCGTTTCATCCTCGACAGAATGTTTGAAATCGTCGGATTCCGTAAACTGAAACCTATATTAGACGCGCGTGTTACGGACATGCTTTATTTTGATACAGTACTTGAATACGCCTACACCGCTCTGCTCGATGGGTTTACCGAGTGTAGGGCTGGTGAGAATGGTCTAGAGCTGGACGTTTATTTAAAAAGTTTAGACTCTTTGAAATACCATGAACTTTGGTACAAAGCAATTGATCGGTACAAGGCTGAGCTCACCTACACCGTTCACCCTGAAGAACTATTTCTTTATATAACGCGCAGTTGTCGTAACGATTTAGAAGATTATTTCAATTGCCGCTATGTTGAGTGAGTTCACGATTGAAAAGCTCGAGTCGGTAGAAATAAACCCTCGATTGGAAAAGCGTGTTTATAAACTTGTTTTAATAATGTAGCTAACGATGAACTCTTTGTGCGTGCTTTTGATTGTATTCTAGACGTTAAAGATGACTTACCAACCGGTTGTAAAGTGGGAACAAAAATAGTACTGAACGATATGAAAGCCCTTCATATCGAATACAGGTTTCCCTATACTTTAAGCGGTGAAATATTATTAAGCCGCATATACTGCGTAATGCAGAGCAATAATGATGTAATTGTAAACTCGATTAAGACCGAGTTTAGTATTTTGAAAAAAAAGTGAATTGTATTTATATTTTGCTTGACATTTCTCCTGTACTGATTATACGCATATTTCTATTGATTTGTGTTTATATATATATATTTTGCGTGATATTTCTCCTGTACTGTTATGTACATATTTCTATTGAAGTGTATATTTATTTGAAATGTATATTTTATTTTATATATATCCATAATTGTGTGTATATATTTCCTGTACTGTTATATGCATATTCCTCAATGAAATATTTATTTTCTATATATTTATAATAAACAGAATGATGCAATGTTTTTTACTTAATTGTTATGCCTTCTACTACCGGTATTCTTTTAAGAAATATAATAATGCATACAACGGTATTGCGGTATCTGGCAATATTTAAGCCTTCTAAGCCAACTGGCTGATTAGGAGTCTATAATATGTATATAATAATGTATACAATAATACTGCTAAAAGGCGTATCTGGCAACTCAAGCCATTTACAGCCAACTGGCTGATTAGGCGTATATAATAAATGTATACAATAATACTGCTAAAAAGAGGTATCTGGCAACTCAAGCCATTTACAGCCAACTGGCTGATTAGGAGTCTATAATAATGTATACAATGGTATCGCGGTATCTGGCAACTCAAGCCATTTACGCCAACTGGCTGATTAGGAGCCTATAAAACAACGCCTACTCGGCTGAAGTCTTAATGTGCACTTGGCTCCTGCCAGGTGAACACCTCTCTCCTCCTTTCTCTCCTCCTTTCTCTCTGGCCCTTTGGGGGGAATAGCTTGGGGGAGGCCTCCAAGTTGCATGCCCCTTGCAACCTAGGTTGGCAACAAAGGCCAGTACTCTTTTTTTTTTTTTTTTTTGCAATCCCCCCCACCCCCCTTTGCAATATTACATAATAACCTGCAACATTCTTGCACTCTCCCCTTTTCGGCTATACTACTAAGGAGCACCCGGTCCCGGCTATATATATATATATATCCTTTGGTTAGCTTCCGGCTGAATTGTTCATTCTGACGAAGGTCAAGCTTCTTACTCCACCTTACACCTACAGTTTAATGTGGAATCCGAACCACGCCCCATCAGCAGCCCAGCATCTTAACCACTAGGCCACCTAGGGTACCCATTTATCTACCAACCATTTTCTGTATTGTGTGGAAGGATGAACAGTTGGGTTTTTCGCTGCGCGCCGGCTGCCTTCGGGTCTCGAACCCGGGGCCAATGGATTCGTAGTCAGTGATGCTAACCACTACACCAGCGAGGCGCATATATATATATATATATATATATATATATATATATATATTATATATTTATTTCAACTGCAAAGAACACGCAGTATAATTAACGAAAAAGAACGACGCTTGTATAGGAGAACATTCAGCGCAAGCTGAGGAGGGAGAACGATCAAATGAAAAAATGAGGTAACCACCCGGGAATCGAACCCGGGATCTTCCGATTGCCGGTCAGATATGATAACCACTACACATATATACATATTAGATAAAGTGGTCATAAACACCTCATTATAGAGCTATATAGGTTTTATTGCAAGAACTTCATAGATTAGATACGGTAATACACTTCTCAAGTGCGTTTCGAGACCCCAAAGGGTCACTCTTCTGAAGGCGATTTTCGCCTTCTCTTCAAATAAGTCCAGAAAATTACAAAGATGCATCCGGATCTTAGTCATATTTGGACCTTGGCAGGCACAGAGGCACACCCAAACTGATGTTTTTGGATACCAAAGACCACCTTCATTTCTTAACCGACTGAATAGATATCAGTATCCTAAAGCATTTCCACGATACCGTAAATGAGCTCCAGCGACTTCAAATCAATAAAACAACCATTAAATAAGAAATCTTCTCAGGACTACAAGACCTTAAGGTTTACCTTTGCCGGAACTTGCCGGAATCCCGAAAACTGAGGCGTCACAAGAAACTTCAGTGAAAAGTCCAGAAGCAACAGCAGCAGCAATCATCACTCGTCTTTGGAAGATGTAAAACCTATTCAAACAGGCTCTCGCTTTGGCCTATTTGTCATTCTGTTCAAACCTAAAAGACTCATTCGGGCGTCACCTTATAACTCGTGTAAAAGTTCACCTTATACATACATACATATACGCATTGAACTTTTCACACTTAAAAATGTGAACTCGCACACCTAGTAAGTTGTGAATTGTGCAAAAAAGAAAACTTCATTGATCTGATATATCCGAAAAAAATTAAATTTGATTAATTAATGTTGGAAGTTATTTTGTAAAAAAATTAAACAATGGAAATGCGATAGTTTTAAACAAGATTGTACATCATCTGTTTTCATTATATTTTCGCCTGCCTTTAAGTTGTAATGGCGTCTGTTGAAGAGAAGGCTAACCCCGTAAGGTGGTTTCATGAATGTGGATCGATTCTTACAGCCCAAAGACGATTTAAGCGTGAATTATACAAACCAGCGCCACACAAATCTTATCAGAGTGTGGTTAAAGAAGTTCACTCCAGAAGAAGTGTGAAAAAAGGGAAATGCCCCGGTAGACCAAGAAATCCTCCAAAGGTTAATGCTATTCCTGAAGCATTTCTGAAGTCTCAACTTAGAACTATACCGGGAAACTATACAAATATTTATGCACAGTACGCGATACCATATTTGTCCCTGGCCTAGAGGACAATGAAAGTATTAAACGAGTTCAATAATTATGAGCCTAAAGAAACATGTGTATACACAAGTATCAATACAAATGAAAAAAAAAAAGCCCGAAACCCAACTCAAACCCTACTAATGGCATGGCTAAAGCTTTGTATGGAAAACTGATGAGTGGGTAGTTGGGAGGTAACGAAAATGGTTCACTGAGTAGGTAGGTAGTTAATCTAACAATTATTAAATTCCTTTTATGTCAATAACTGGGTGGATGAAACCAATTGGTTGCTCACCAGAGTTATTCTCCACACTAGTATTTATATACTGTGTGACAAGAGCGTGCTCGGTAATAGATATACATTACCGATCAACGAACCAAGGAAAATACCAAGACGACGCTGGTGGAAAAAGCCCCGCTAAAAGGAGAACAAAGGAGAACGAAAACGAGGAACGGGGCGAGAGGACGGAACTGGAGAAGGGAGAAGAACAGACAAGAAAATAAGATCCCCACCAGCAAGTACGCTCTCGACAATTATACAAGAAGGAGAAAAGAGACTCTAATAACTAGCAGTAAGTGACTAATTGTGTTTTTAGCCCAGTTAGATCTTCTAACTTCTAACTTAGAAGACTCATTAAATTAAGCTGGGTCAGACAACTTAGGCCTACATTGTGGCCTAAGACCCAGCATCAACTCATAGCTTAACAAAGGTGAAGGTAGATTGCCCTAACCTAGTTTGGTGAGGAATCCTACTGTGGACCTCAATTTATCTGCCCGCTCTGGACCATTTCCGGAATCTCTAGGCTGACCCCTACAGGGCTAGACTTAATCTACTCTATAGTTAGGCTGGAGATATAAGGGGTGGGTTAATTGTGGACCAATTCATACAGAGCATTTTCACACTTTGTATAAAGTAACTGTTCGGAGTATTCCGGATTAAAACTTCTCAAACGTTGGAGTTTTCAATGAGTTGGCTCTCAACTCCAGCGTTCTAGAGGGTGTGTATAAAGTAACGCAAGTGAAGCGACTAATCTGATTTGAACTGTTTAAACTAGTTTCAAACGGGACTAGTATGTTTCATGGACTGCTCTCGATTTTCCTACGAAATTGCGAACAAGGGCAGTCGATGACCCTGATTTTGTTTCTGCAATCGGTTTTTGAGAAATGATAAAGAAAAATGTTAGTGGATATTGAATAAATTTATTTACTGAAACGACGCAATACACTCCAACATCTTTTTGAATAAGTCCAAGCTGGTGTGGCGCTTACGCCATACAAATTCACAAAAAATGACAAGAATTAGTGCGATATCTTGCAAAAAACAATAGTATAAGAAACTCGATTAGGTCAGGTCAGGTCAGGTCAGGTTACTCAAGAAAACCGATTGCATAAACAAAATCAGGGTCATCGACTCCCCTTGTTTGCAATTTCGTAGGAAAATCGAGAGCAGTCCATGAAACATACTAGGTCCGTTTCAACTTGTATTTTAACTCGTAAACAGCAATCGAATATACAGTCGTTATAACGTACATGTAATAAATATTGTGTGTCCATGTTTACTCGCGTTAATACAAATCCGATTTGTCTC
Organism: Bathynomus jamesi; assembly: GCA_023014485.1. Classification (NCBI taxonomy): domain Eukaryota; kingdom Metazoa; phylum Arthropoda; class Malacostraca; order Isopoda; family Cirolanidae; genus Bathynomus; species Bathynomus jamesi. The sequence goes on from JAJOZX010003986.1 coordinate 331,902, forward strand.
TTCAGTCGCGTTACTTTATACACACCCTGTATATAACAATATTTATAATCACCAAATTAAAGCAATCACTCTTTTGCAACAATCTTAAGATGCAAATAACATTACACAGTTGCAAACCACGTAAATAGTTGTTACCACAACAGCAGCTACAGGTTATTTAATACAAACGTTGTAATAATTAAAAAAACAGTTCACACTTATTTCATACTAACTACAACACTTACCTTGTTTGTTAAAGATCAGTTCATCTATCTTGGATTCCTTCCCATTCCCGGGTTTCTTAAATTTCACCCTAAACTACACTGTATACCAAAACGTAATTAAACCTATTCTTGCCAAATACCAAGAACAAGATACGTTATAAAATTTAACTTAAATATTATAAAATGGAAATTACTGTTGACCATCAAATGTATCTTTCACAAAATCAAAACCGATCATTATTATTTCATAAAAATATTGACCTAAATGGTGACTCTTTCATTCCGTGTTAATTCCACCGCGCGAAATAATATAAGCATGTAAACAAACCAAAACATTATAAACAGTGTTTCCATAGCATAGTTTACATTTTACGTAAGTTACCCCCATAAATTAGTGTATTTATTGTCACTGTATGTATAGAATGTTAAAATCACAGTTTAATTAAACTATTTAGCTTAGACTTTAAAAGTCAAATTCTTCAAGGTTTGTGGTTCACATATTGCCAACTAACGATCACTTGAAACTTCTCAGGGCAAAATCACAGTAAAAAATGGCAGCCAGTCAGTATATTCTACGTTTTTAGTGGAACGCCAACCAACCAACCAAATCCATGGGACGCTTCAAAATACGTTTACACCGCCTATTACATTACTTTCCCTAACAATGATAGATATATATGTATATATATACTAACAAAAAATATTAATCCACCAACAAATACAATACACAAAAGTAGTCAAACCTGTTCAAAACTAATACAAGTGCGTTAAGACTATATGCATACGTATGAATGACAAACATGTACAGTTACAGACACGCAATACACGACATACTCATATTTAATTAGGATCACCTGAAGATCAGGGCCCCCAGCCTCAATTACCAAATAATATCTTCGTTAAAACTAACGAAAATATCACGACTTCACCTAACCAATCGTCAAAGGCGTACAGTTGACCTAACCCGGCATTCTCTTAACCTAACTGGCATTCAGTTAACCTAACCCAGTTGGTAGACTCTAGAATTTGACGGTCCCGTAGCCATGACTCGTTTTTTTCTGCCGACCGTCAAACCAAAAGATCCCAATACGGTTTAAAAATATATATTTTTAATTTGTTAAATTGCATATAAGTGCCTCACTATTTGTTTCTCTAAAACAGGAATGTTATTTTTGAAATCCACGATTAAAACTAGACAATAAAAAACAAGTAATGTTAAAAAATATTACAGACCGTTCAGAACTTGTCAGACCGCCTTAAAAATGGAAAGGGATATTATAGGAGCACCCCACTTACACTTCGATGATCTTTTAATATTCATGGGGCCCCAGCAATAAATGCAGGAGTGTTTCTATACTCCTTTTAAAGTCTAGTCCATCGCATCACTTACACTACCTGGTAATATTTTACTTATATAGGGATGGCCAAAACTCGTGAAGAAATGTACAAGAATTACAAAAGAAGAATGTGCTCCAAAGAATATTTAGGATTGAATTCACACAAATTTGACTAATAGAAGCAGCTAAACCTAGGATAATCACCTTCGGCCTAGCCTCGGGACAGGGTTTTTTTTTTTTTTTCTGTTTAAGGTGCTTCAACCCTGCTGGATTATTGACACCATCGGGACAGGGTATGTGAGACATAAACACACTACATAATGACGTAAGCTATCGAGCCTTTAAATTGTACATTACATAACATTAAAGTGTACATTACAGGTACACACATTAAACATTAGCTTTAGTGTCACAATTCTTGATACACACACCAGTTTTTCAGTCTCATAAATGCCTATTATCATCCTAAAACAACCGTTTTCTTTAAAAATCCCAAAACAAAGAAAACATATTTTTGGACACACTTTTGTAATTATTCGTTTTACCTCTACTGGTCGATTTTGATATAAGAGTAGGTTTTTCTGGTATATTTTGGTGTGTTTTATTCAAATCAGACCTTCATTTCTTGTGCAAATGAATTATTGAATGCCCGGTCAGCAGGGCCGGATTAAGACCTTTAGAGGCCCTAAGCACTTAAAAGATTTTGGTGCCCCATATAGGGGAAGGTGGGGTACAGTGGGACACGGGGCACTGTGGGACAAATGGGATTTCAGAAGTATTTGGCAAATCGACAGCGGTGCTTTCGGCTACGTAACAGTTTTTGATTAGTGCCTCCACTAGCGTTGCATTGGGGGGTTAGCTGTTCCTGATTCTCTGTGGTCAAGGCCATTGTTCTTTGAACGGAAGAAAGTAAATATTTTGCTGTAAGTATGGAAGTCTCTATGATTTATTTGGGTTGACATAACTCTTTAATATTAATTGCATAAGTATAACAACTATATGTCTACATAGTGAGCTGTTGTTCTTAGCATTTGCTTTCAAAGTTTTTGATGTAGCTGACTCAATTTAAAAAAATATCACACGGGGCACTGTGGGACAGTTAAAATGGGGCACAGTAGGACGCTGTCCCACTGTGCCCCGTAATGATGTGAATATACAGTGGACCCCCGAGTTACGAGGACAATCCGTTCCAGTCAAACGCTCGTTAGTAGAAAATTTCGTATGTCGGACCGTGTTTAACATGTAAATGGCCTAATCCGTTCCAAATCCCAAATTTCCTCCCTATTTCTTAATAAATATGCATATACTCTATGTATATTTAATAGAAATTAATAAAATACATAATATGTGTACAGTACAGTGTATATATTAGTTAATAAAAATTAATAAAATAATTTGTGTGCAGTACTTACCCTACCTTGAGTTAAAGTTGGTGTACGGTACAAGTAAAAATCCGTGTCGAAAATCCAAATCCATGCATAGTCGTCCTCTGAGGTCAGGCCGGAAACAGCAGGGACGGGTCACTGCTTAGAGGGGGAGTCATCCGACATGATAATGTTCTCGCTTGCCACTCGTAGGTCGCAAATTTTCTCGGAACTCGAACCAGATTTTAACATTGAGGTCGCCTCGTATGTCGAAATTTCGTTAGTCGAACCCCTCGTAACTAGGGGGTCCACTGTATATGTATATTTTATTTTATATTATGTAATATGTATATTATAGGCTATGCCTCAGGAAGAGGCCGAAAGAGAGGACGTAGTATGATTGCAACTGACACTCCAGAGAAAGAAGCACTCACTCAGTGTAAAGCTCGATGCTCTACACAAAACCAAGGCACAAAAGATACCAATATCAAGCCAAAATCCAGGAAACTAGTTTTTGAGGAGGACTCATCATCTGGTGAAGAATTAGTTTTGTCAGATCATTCATCTGATGGTTTTGATGATGAGACAAACGATGAAGACCAGGAGTTACCAACATTGGAAGGAGAGCCCCAAGTCAATGATTACATTCTGGCTGAGTTTGCTACTCCATCCAAGAAATATTATGTGAGCCTTGTAACTAAGGACAAAGATGATGAAGGGGACTACGAAGTTTCGTATCTTAAGAAAAAGCGGAAGTCGATGGAATTCTTCTTTCCACAAGTCCAGGATATGGCTTCTATCAAGCTCAGTGATATTAAAACCATCCTCCCCAAGCCTAAAACATGTGGATCAACAAAGAGACAGAATGCGTATCTTAAATTTGATTTCAATTTTGGTTTCATTGATATAAACTAATCATGTCCCAATGTACCCCAGTGTTTGTCCCACTGTGCCCCAGGTGGGGCACAGTGGGACAAAATCACCTTTATAGTTTATTGGCGAAAAACAGCCTTTTGGAACAAGCTTCTCTTTACTTTTGCATATGCATATCAATCCTTTATAATGATAGTTATTTTTTCCATTTTTAAATTTTGTAATAAGTTTTCAAATAAACGAGTTATGACGTCACAATTTTTTTTGTTCCACTGTGCCCCACTTTCCCCTATATGTAATTCAAAATATAAACAAAAATAAACCATAAAATAAAATTTTATTTTTTGAAATGAAACAAAACTTACAGTAAGATGGAAAATAATGTTTATTTTTGTATACCTCCACTTTATTTATATTTGAAAAGTTTTCTCCTACTTTTTTTAATTGCAAAGTCTTTGATCAGATCCTCAAAACTAATCTTACGTAACACATCTGCTTCTATACTTAGTAGAGATAAGGCATCCAGTCTGCCTTGTTGCAGAGTTGTTCTGTTGGTATTTTTAATATACTTCAACTGAGAAAATGAACGCTCAGCTGAGCAATTTGTGACCATTAATGTTAAAAATATACGAAAGGCAATTTCTACATTTGGGAAGGCACACTCAATATTGTCTTCTACAATTATTTTATAAAGTTCAGCATGACTGAATCTTGTTTTTACATTTTTTTTTTGCACTGAACTTATGGCACACATATGAGTGAAACTGCTGGAGCTCAGCAGAGAAATTAGTGTTCAAGTCCTCTGGGTAAGCATCAATCATCTTTTTACAACCCTGAGAATACCTTTCAATTTCAGTAGATGATGAAGTGGTGACATTATGTGGCACATCACTTAGAAAAGAAAATCTCTCTGCTATTTCTTTGTATATCTCTCCTCTTCTTCTCATCTCAGTTTCAAGTTTGTCAACAATTGTGTAAAAGGTGGTGATAAGAAATTTATCTCTGGCATTCAGATATACTTCTGGTGCATCTCCGTCATTGGGTACCTTCTTTCTGATACGTTTGCGAGTTTGAGCTGCCTTGTAATCAACATTTGGTAGCATTTCCTTTGTAGCTGCTTCATATCTTTCAAATTCATCTCGTGAAGTGCACAGTTCGTCAGCTAATGATCCATACAGATCTGCACATGTTTTTAAGTTCACATCCTTATTCTGTAGAACTTTGCTTACTCTATGAAAATTTTGCAAAATCTCATCCCAAAAATTCAACATAAAAACGAATTCTAGCTCTTGCATCTTATTTGCAATATTATTTGCTTCTCTTCTAGTGTCTCCCTTTTGTGACTGGTCTTCAGCTATACATTCTAACGCTTCTAAAATTTTAAGGAAAGATTTCAAAATTGCTGCTGTTGCCATAGCATGTGCCTCCCATCTGGTATCAGAGAGGGATTTTAAGACACTTTCATTTCCAATACAACCTTTAAGAATTTCCCACCTGCTGGTTGAGGCTAAAAAAAAAGGTATAGAGCAACTGCACTGTAGAGAAGAAATTAACCGCCTCTTGACAGCAGTCAACAGCACTTCGGCCTACCAGATTTAGTGAATAGGCTGCACAGGGCACATTTATAGCAAACTTGTTTGTTTCTAAAATTTTTTGCTGCATCCCCTTATAACGCCCAGACATGTTGGCAGCGTTGTCGTAAGATTGACCCCTACATTTTGAAAAGTTTAGCTTACAAACTTCACGTAAGTACTGCAACACCTGATTTGCCATTTCCTCACCAGTATGGCTTTTCATTTTCAGAAAGGTTAAAAAGCGTTCAATAGGCTGTCCATCTTTTAAGTACCTAAGTACAACACTTAACTGATCGATATGTGATAGATCTGGTGTTGAATCAACTGACAAACTAAAATAACCAGAAGATTTTACTTCGTCAACAATGAGTGCGTGGACCTTTTGAGCCATTAGTTGAATGAGTTCCTCACAGGTGGTTTTGGACAGGTAAGAAGGATTTCCTTTGCCAGAATTTCCATATTTCAAAATGTGACCTGCTAAAAATGGATTAAACCGGCTTATGAGCTCAAGCAGCCCTAAAAATTCCCATTCTGCAATGATCCAAATCTTTCTTCTGTTCCTCGAAAAGACAAGCCACGTTCAGCTAACGTACAAATAACAGCTATGACACGCCTCAAGACATGTTCCCAGTAATCACACTCTTCCTGAATTTGTTTTTCCAACTGTTGTCCCAACCCCGCACCTTGTCTGCGAGTTAAGTATGTTAGCATAGAGTCTCGGTGAGTAGTGCTTTTTTCATGATGATCAATTACAATAGTATTTCGCCAGTCACTGAACCCTTCTCTTATAACAAAATGTGAGACATTTTTAGGAGCAAACAGTTTACAAACATAACAGTAAACTGATCCTGTTGATGGTGAATACAATAACCACTCTCTCTTGTATTTCTCACCATTGGCTTTTGTCCCAACGAAAAGTTTTTGTGAACAGTATCTTGCTGGTTTGCCACTACTGAAATGCCGGTAAGACTTGTCAAATGGCCCATTGTGGTGTTGACAGTCACTGGGTCCACAAGCAATCCAATAAGCCACATCATCAGCAGAGAAATCAAGCACCCCACTGGATCTTTTGCTATATTTACTTCATCTTCTGCAGACTGATTCATTTCACCACCATCACCATGGTCCACTAAACTTTCATTTTCAGCAATTATTTCAACCCCAGAATGTCTTGTAAAGCAACTTGAATCAACATTTGCAGTAGAGGTATCAAGAGAATTTACAGGCAAAGTGAGATCAGTAGTGAGACATGTGGTAGATGAACCTGCTTGTGACACCTCGGTGATTCCAACGTCATCATATTTTGATTTTGAAGTGATCAAAGTGGTATTTGTGTCCACTTCTGATGACGGAGATTGGTTTTGATTCAGAATCGGTATATCATGTTGACGTTGTGGTCGTGGAACTTGTGTGAAGAAATCAGTCAGCTTTGCAGTCTTGGACTCTAAATCCAAAGTCTTCTCTTGTTTCTCTTTTGATAGTTTTCGCTTTTGTGCACCACTTAACTGAACACGTTTCATCTTGGTTCTTGGGTCTGTAAAATACAGAAATAAAAAGAATATTTTATTTGTATATGTGGCAATCAACACAGTTACACATATCACAATCTTGGCTTTGTTCTTTTATTCTCAGAAAGACAAAATGGGAACCGTACACAACCAAAGTGGCAATTTAAATATAAGTGGCAATTAAATATAACTCAACCGAAATATCAACTCGAAATGTTGAATACAAATCAAATCGAAAGAAGGAACCAAAAGAAGGAACCGAAAGAAGGAACCGAAACCTATAAAATAAAAATACTTAACATTAGAATTAATAATACGCAATCTATAAAAATATCAATATTAACATTTCACTATTAACGAGCCACATTTTATATTTACATTTATTTATTTATTTAAAACACAATATTTAATTATAGGAAATATGAACATTTGCTTAGGGCCTAAATTGTCCTAACTACGTTTGATGTTATATATACATTACAAATTATTCACTCTGGTTATTACAATCTAAATTCTTTTATACTGTTATGACAATAGATAAATAAATTATAAAATAAAGATACGTGTATGATAAAATATTGTTATATATACAAATAAAGTACACTTCATAGACTTACCCTAGAGAAGAAGAGAGAGCAACAGATAAACTTCTTCAACGCTAATTAACTTAGGTCAGTATATCTTATTATTATAATGGCCGTGATAAACATCACTTGATACAACAGCAATATAGAGAGTTTATAGTTTCTTTTATTTTAATATTAATTTATATTACAATTCTATAAACCTAAATCTTTCTGTAAAACAATACCAAATGATTATGTAAAATATATATTTAATATTATATGCACAAATCACACGTTCAGAATAACTTCCTATAGCACACGAAAATATTTAATCTATATGTATTTTTAATATGGCGCTCAAAGATTTGATATAAACAAAATAATAACGCAAAGCGTAAAGTGTGTGATTACAACGAAATATATTTATTCTCTCAAAAGGGTTGTTGTTCACTACAAATTCAAACAATGAAAAAAAATAAATACTATATATGAATATATATAATTCAGTTTTCAACAGCTTATAGGCTATAACCAGCCTATAAGCCGCGATTATAATAGTATAATAAATCCATGGTAAATCCGACAATGGAAAATTTCTGTGGTGCCCCCCTTCCCTTGATGCCCTAAGCACGGGCTTATTTTGCTTAATGGTTAATCCGGCCCTGCCGGTTAGGTTAACTGTACGCCCTTCACGAATGGTTAGGTTGTCGTGATATTTTCGTTAATTGGGTTAAATCGTGATATTTTCATTAAAACTAATGAAACTATCACGACAACCTAACCAATCATTGCAAGGGCGTACAGCTGACCTAACCGGGCCTTCGATAATTCATTTGCACAAGAAATGAAGGTACTTGTAGGTTATCCCCCCCCCCCCAACAATTTTGACAATATTTTCGTTAAAACTAACGAAAATATCACGACTTAACCTAACCAATTATCAAGGGCGTACAGTTGATTTATTAGTAAATAGTAAATACTATGCCAGAAACAATGTTATAAATAGTAATAGATCAACTGTACGCCCTTGATAATTGGTTAGGTTAAGTAGTGATATTTTCGTTATTTTTAACGAAAATATTCTGTCAAAATTAGTAGAGGGGGGAGATAACCTACAAGTACCGAAATGAAGGTCAGATTTGAATAAAACACCCCAAAATACAACGGAAAAACCTATTCTCACATCAAAATCGACTCGCACGGGTAAAACGAACGATTACCCAAATGCAGTTTGGAGATGAATCCATAATTTACCAACTTAACCCAGCATAACTATGTATTTCAATGATACTTTGACCAGTCTCCGAACCGCGTCTGCAATTTCAAATTTTCACTTTTTATAATAAAACACTCGGAAAAATATTAACAAAAACTTAATAAGACAGCTAATTTCGAAAAATATACACAGGGTGTTTCAGGAGGAAAGGTCAATACTTCGGGAGGTGATAGTATCGGTCATTGTGAGGAAAAAAGTTCATATGAACATGTGTCTAATTCTGAATGGTTACGGAGACAGAGCTGTTTGAATCTACAAATACAAAAGCATTGTTAATGGTAATCAAGAAAGAGAAACCAATTACTGTTTCTAACATTTAATGTTTAAACAGTGGCATTTTGAATGGTATCAGATACAGGAATTCTGCGGTTCGGAAACCGTCGACGGTATTCTGCAACAGCAGCTGTTGCACTTCCATCGCAAAAACCGTAGACATACACCATATCTACATATTCGGCATGTGTGAAGGTGTGTGGCATTCTTAACACTGCTTCAAACACCAAACAACGTCAGCTGTCGATTGGCTTATCATGCTTACATGGTTTAAGGTTATAGTGGAGGGAAGGGGAGGGAAGAGCTGCGCTGGCATTTTTTTTTTTTTTTACCTCCCCGAAAAAAGTTGCAAAATTTTGGTAAATGTTTGTTTAAGGTACTTCAACCCTACTGGATTATTGACACCATTTTTTTTTTCTTTGACTCCCGAAAGGTGGCTACAAAATTATAGTAAACTAGTACAGTTCCCGTCACTTCGCTGACGGTTAGACAGGCTAAACTACAAAAAAAGAACCCAGCCGTGAAAATTTTGAGCTTCACATTGTGTCAACATTTCTGAATCTGGTATCTCCCAAAACCTCCTCACCCCCATTCATACAACTTGGGGGCTAACCCCCACCCTTCCCCCATTGCTAAACTACAGAAAAGAACACAGTCATGAAAATCTTGAGCTTCACATTGCCGCCCGTAATACAATTTCTAAATTTTTTCTCACAATTTCTGAAAGTGAGACGGACAGCTCTCTCATTATAGTATAGATTGAGAATCATGGTTTCACGGTTAATTTCGTGATTTTTTTTTTTTTCTGTTTAAGGTGCTTCAATCCTGCTGGATTACTGACACCATTTTTTTTTTTTTCTTTTGTCCCCGAAGGAAGACTGCAAAATCCAGATATTTCCATTTCATGATTGTCTTTTCCTGTTTAAGGTGTTTTAATATATACAAATTACAAAAGAAATTGAAGAATGCAGTTTAATTATGTATTTAAAAGAATTTTAAGAAAGTATTTCTTTACAAATATAAATTTTAAGTTATGAAATTTTATTTCATTATATGAAAACGTTCTATGGGTAACTAATATATTTTAATAATATTTTAATCGAAAAGGTTTGGGAAAAATGAATCTTTGAAAGAAAATTTAGCTTTACTCGAAACACTTTTATGAGAATCTACCACACAAAATGAAATAGTAACAAAATGTTAATTACAATCACTATAACATCTCCGAGATAATAATCTAAACTCAAATAACGTCACTTAAATGTATTATGGTGTCACTCACATGAATGATACTTTAGGATTACGTCATGTTTGGAAGTTAATTTCGAACTGGGTGCGTGTAATTTTAGCGTTCTTTAATATTCTTCGTAACAGCAAAGGTTATTCGACGGACAAAACCTACGACTCTACGTTAGAACCGAACAACAAGTCGCGACATCATATGGATGCAGATGATAGTCACTTATCCAACCACAACTTAACTTCGTTGTAGTTGATCTATGTTCTACGGGAAGTAATTTTACGTCATGACCGCGACACACACTAAATTGGAATTGCGTTCTACCCGGCAGATTTGACAGTAAAGTCCAGAATCCAGACGCAGTTTGGAGACTACTCCATAATTACTAACCTAATCTAACATGACTTATTACTATGCTAATTTGAACTACGTCTGAAGTTTTTGAATTTTGTAGACTTCATTTCTCCTAATTATAAAGTTATTCTTTTTTGTGAACCCAAAAACTCTCAACAAAGACGTTCCACGATTGTAAAATAACTTTTATCCGCCATGTTTATGTAATGTACCTCGACATACTAAAGTTTTCGTGTGTCAATACAAAGAACACCAACCCCACAGTAAATTCCACATTCATAACAACGTATTCAAGGAGTAATGATGTCTATACCCACATAAAAAGAATTAGGGGAAAATGTTCATTATACCCTAAATATGGGCATCAACAGATTCAGAATTGAAAAAAAAAATACATAGAAATACATAGAAAACCAGTCCCTCGCAAAATACCACAAGCTTCACAACGTATACAAATAGTAATGGTCTCTGTAGAATGTCCAGTTGATATCATTTAAATATTTCCACAAGAAGGAATGGAATAGAATGAGGTTAATTCAAAAATGTTTGATATTATATTTTCTATATTTTAGAGATCTCAAATCTGGAAGCATTCGCGTAGGCCTCTGTATGTTCATTAGTTATAGTGTTCCACTGGCCTACATAGTCACCGCTCCAGACAACTATATCTTAACCTTCTTTGGACCAATTGTTATAATGTTTGTACTCCATGAATCTCAAATAAAGTTGTTAGTGTTGTTTTTAGTAACAATTAAATTTGTTACGTTTTCTTTTATGCCACTTTTGAGTTATTGACTGAACCTATTATTCCAAATTGAGAGATACATTCGTTATAATAACATTACAGTTCGAAAAACAGGGAACAGGCAAAATTCCAAAATCTAGAAGGAGTTCGGATAAAGACTTTTAATGGCTTCAGTAATACACTGTTTCGTTACGTTACCTTCGTAATTAACAGTATATATATATATGTGTGTGTGTGTGTGTGTGTGTGTGTTTTTCAATTGAATTTTTTTTGTAACAGAATTAAATTTTGTTAATCTTTATTTCATTGAAATAAAATCATACGGCTAAAATTAAAATAATTCCTATTGTAACTTTTTAGTAACATTTAATTTTGTTGATGTTATAATTTAAGTGTGATTGAATTAGATTTCAAATATTGAGTGATAATTTCGTTATATAATAATAGGGGAGTTCGAAGAAGGAAAACCAACAAAATTTCAAAATCCACATTCAATTTGAAGGTTTAATTCTCATTCACCGTTATTCCCATTCAATTCCAGGACCAAGAATGGGAAAGTGATAAAGTGAGAATCTGAAACGAGGCATTTTCAAATCGGTTTATTCCCAATTCATGTCATTCTCATTCACGACCTTTTCCACTCTGGTCCCGGTTAGGTGACGACTGGTTAGGTTAGGGTATGATTGGTTAGGATACGCTAAGTCAGGTTCTGATTGGTTAGGAATATATACAAAACAACGAAAATATCACGACTAAACCTAACCAACCGTGAAAGGCGATTGACATTGAGGGCTTTTTAAACGTGCACGGGTATAACGCAAAAGTACCAATTCACTCGCTGGTATCCCCAGAGTATCCTATAGCGATAATCTGGGGCTACAAGCGAGTGAATCCCCTTGTACATAATTTTATGTTTTTTAAAAAACATGTAAATGTAATATCCCTGTCTGTAAAAGCGGGGCTTTTCCGTTCTATGGGGACCAGCGAAACTAAGTTTGAATACAGAGTTTTGTCGATTTGTACGGTTGTATTTGGCCCGCCTATGACTGCAAGTTTTTTCATTAAGGAATCAGCACACACCTGAAATATGCAATACCTTTCGTTACAGTACATTGGTTAGGTTAGGCTATGTTAAGCTAGGGTAAGTTAGGTTAGGTTAGGTTAGGTTTGGGTTAGGTTAGCTTAGCTTAGGTATGACCAATAATAATGTAATGTAATGGCCACTCACCTCTCTCAAGTAACTTTTATAATCTACTATTGTATTATGATTTATTTCTTTCTCACAAAACTTAATTGAAGTATATTCATTAACCCATAAATAAATAAACAAGATTATCTTTCTTAGACGGTTTTGAGAGCCCTCTAACCTTGTATGCTTTCGGACAGACACACGCGTTTTACATTCACTTCTTGAACACCGCCACAAAATGCTTTCTTCATTAAAATATAAAGACATCGGGTGTTTCTCGCGACATCGTTTTTCAGCCGGAATAATAATGTCATACTCTTGAAAAATCTAACTGCCTTTTATTCACTTGTTATCTGCGTAATTATTTTTGTAATATTCCAGTCTTCCATTCTGTTCCTTTTATGCTTTAAAAGTGTCATGAATGTAGTATATAGCCTAGGTCTTTGCGCGAACTAGGAATAAGATGGCCTATAGACTACGTCCAATTTTCAACGCAAATTATCGTCAAATTTTTGAAGAAACGACAAATATTTTTTCTTTTTATTTATGTTCATAGCTGTTAAATTAAATAAATTAAATTTCTCCTATTCAAAATTTACTGATTAATTATTAATAAAAAGTTAAAGTAAGTTTAAAAAATATTAATTTCTTTCATTTTAATGGTGCCCATAGAACGGAAAAGGTCCGTAAAAGCTCGCAAAATTGTAGTATATTGCGGGACAAAGCAAAAAAGCCGGGCTACCCTGCCAAATGCAGTACACCTGGTCATCCTGCCTTCGACCCCTCCTCCTCGTCTAAAATTTGTTGGTTGTTCTGCTTTTACAGCCTTCGTCAGGCTGTGATACAAACTTTTGGTGAATATAAGTCCCACTTAAAAGTGGATTTGGTCGAACCAAAGACATTACGAGCAGCTGACTCGTCAATGCACCACTCTCCCACTCCCTCCATTTCTCGGACTGTCTTGGGACAGCCTCTGGTTCGGTTATCTTAATCAATCACTCACATTGAAAATGAAACAAAACCAAATGCTAAAGTTTCTTTGTAATAAGTAAGGAATTCTCCTCAAGGTAATTGAAGTCCGTATTACCTTGATGATGCAGTGGTGATTGTGACAAAACGTTAATTACAACTTTATTTTGTTTAAAATATTCAGTTAAGATTCGGTTTAGCACCGGGAACTCAATAGGCTATCGCATGGAATAGGGTTAGGTTAGGTTTGTTTAGGTTAGGTTAGGTTTAGCACCAGTTCCCAGTGCTAAACCGACACCTTACCGAAATATTCTCCTAAAAATGTTTTAAATGAAGGTAAATTTTCTTTGAAAAGTTCTTTTCCAAAAACCTATTTAATCATTATAAAAGCGATTCAAAATATTATAGAAATATATTAGTTACCGATAGAATATTTTCAAATATTAATATTAAAGTTTTTCAAATCGATATTTATTTACTTATTTACAGAAAAAGCCCCTAAATATATTTTCTTTAAATATATCTTTACACTATATTATTTAATATTTTTATAATTCATATAGGTTCATTCTGGTATTATTAAGATGTTTTTGGTATTCCTTTCTTCTACTACTTCTTTCACCACCTTTCTCTACAAAAAAAAAAAAAAAATGGTGTCAATAATCCAGCAGGGTTGAAAGCACCTTAAACAGAAAAAACAAACAAACAATGCAAAAGCTAAACATAATCCTTTTCTTCTACTACTTCTTTCACCACCTTTCTCTACAAAAAAAAAAAAAAATGGTGTCAGGGTTTAAAGCACCTTAAACGGGAAAAACAAACAAACAATCCTTTAGTCTTCACTTTAAAAACAAACACTTTTTTCTACTACTTCTTTCACCACCTTTCTCTAAAAAAAAAAAAAAAAAAAAAATGGTGTCAATAATCCAGCAGCGTTGAAAGCACCTTAAACAGAAAAAACAAACAAACAAACAAAATTTTATATGAATCAAACTTGTTGCATGTACTTAATTTTACAATCTTCCTTCGGGGAGACGAAAAAAAAAACGGTGTTAATAATTCCGCTGGGTTGCAGCACGTTGAACAGGAAAAACACAAACAAACAATTTTATACAAAGCTATAAAATTTTCTATGTTGATGTTAATCAGCAACATCTGAAAAGACAATAATATTATCGTTGGTTATAGAGATTATTTTTCTGGGTTGTATTAATATTACTCTGTCAAATAGTTAAGAGTTTTTGTTAAATATCCAAAGGTTATCAGGCACTATTTGTCAAAATATTATCAACAAAATCAATCAAATTAATATATGGAAAATTAAGTTCAGAAAGTAAATAATAATACAATAAAAATCGCTAAAGTTTTATGTTAAATTGTCAATACCTCAATCAATGTTCATAAGAACTCCTCTTACTACTGGAAGGTTGTACAGTGTACACCCCTTTATTAGCAATTTCAAAATATTCGAAGCAAATCAAAATAATACATGCAAAATTAAATCATATATACATATATGATGAATAAAACCACGAAGGGAAAAGAAACACAAAGTGGTGCTCAAGCGCTTTCGTCTAATGACATCCTCAGGAACACTGGAGTGAAAAGAGAGTTCAAGACAATATATAGGTTACAAAAATAAACATATATATATATATATATATATATATATATAGTATAGAAATAAAAATTGTGGGAAGAGCAAACACATTTGTACGGAAAAATGACAATTTTAGCACTTTGCCCGAAATTCAACAAATTCAAATGGCTTGTTTCTAGCCAATTTTTTATAGTTATTGTCTGAATGGTAAACAAGTTGCAAAAGAATAAAGAAATAAAAATAAATATAAATTGGAAAAAATTACAAAATAATGCCTTAGTGATATATACGTCACAACCGAAATAAACATAAAGACATAAACCAACAGATAAAAAAACAAAAATTGTAAGTGGAGTCTACAAATTCAAGCTCAAAAGGAAAGTTTACAATAAATTTAATAGACGATGCCAAAATGATATATATGTCACAAAGAAATAAAATAAAGAAATAAACCAAAAAATATATTGAAAAAAAATTGTAAGAGAGGCACACAAATTTATAAGGGAAAAAATTATCAAAGGTTATTTAGTTATTTAGGTTTTTAGTTATTTTTAGTTATTTTATTTATTGTATAGTTTTTTTATCTGTTGGTTTATTTCTTTATGTTTATTTCGGTGGTGACGTATATATCACTAAGGCATTATTTTGTAATTTTTTTCCAATTTATATTTATTTTTATTTCTTTATTCTTTTGTGACCTGTTTACCATTCAGACAATAACTATAAAAAATTGGCTGGAAACAAGCCATTTGAATTGATGTTCAATTTCGAACAAAGTGCTAAAATTGTCATTTTTCCGTACAAATGTGTTTGCTCCTCCCACAATTTTTATTTCTATACTATATATATATGTTTATTTTTGTAACCTATATATTGTCTTGAACTCTTCTTTCACTCCAGTGTTCCTGAGGATGTCATTAGACGAAAGCGCTTGAGCACCACTTTGTGTTTCTTTTCCCTTCGTGGTTTTATTCATCATAAATATTTTTCACGTGTCACTTTCGTGAAATAATTTTCATATATATATATATACACACACACACACACACACACAAAATGGATGAATTTTTACTTATTAAAAAGTCAATACTTCAATGTTCAATTCGTATGATAGTTTAATATTTATAAGCACTGTTCTTACCCTCCCAAATACACTTGACAAAACCAGTGTCTGGTTTTGGGTGCCTATCTCCACCCCGCACATGCTAAGTGACTCCAGACCAAACATGAACACTGAACTAATGACTGATCATCACACTCAGTGCTACATATTGCACACCCATAAGTCTTATCCAACTCTCAGACCCACCAAGAGGGTGGGGATACCGTGGAAAAATTCCCTGGGCCCGGAAAGAGGGGGGAGTAAAATCTAAAAATATTAATAAAGCAATTCATTAAATAACAGAGAGGAAATATAATTAATGAACATATATTTTATAGAGATTAACATAGTCAAACTGAAACAGATAAAATATTATCTGCGGTCCACCAATACTCAAGACCGACTGACAGATCTGAGAACCATTGCAATTGAAAGCCAGTTAGCCTGTACTTTAAATTTCATCAGAATCATTTACAACTTTGCTAGAGAGAAGGCAAAGAAAGTACACTTCTAATTATGAAAATCTTGCAGTAAACAATTGTCTTGCCTGCATGGACTGGTACTGCATTTGTAAATTGTATGGTGATAGAATTAATATAATTGATTCGAAAAATAAAATGGTCATTTTCTTCTGAATTGTTTATTCATCACAAAAAACATTCATAATAAAATAGTGAGTAAACAGGGGGGGCCCATATACCAATCCTTCCCCGGGGCCCGGGGCAGCTCTGGGGGGGGGGCCCTGCCAACTCATTCTGCTCCACCACATTTCTCACTGCCTTCAACGCATCCTCATCATCAACTCTCACAGAAACCACGGCACGCGATCGTCGTGGGGACTGTGTAAGGTCCATTGATCAACTGGTGGTTCGAGCTGCCTGCAACATACAGTGATACTCCCTCAAGCACTCTTTGCTCCAACGGGAATGGACAGCAGTGGCGGCTCGTGACTTTCAGTTATGGGGGTGCTGCCTCAGAAATTGCGAACAATTGTGTCGATTATATATATATATGTATAGAAACGACGTAAGTATAGAGGAGTGTTCTGCACACGAGGAAGAGAAATAACAAACAAATGAAAAATAAGGCACCCGCCCGGGAATCGAACCCAGGATCTTCCGATTGCCGGTCAGACGTGCTAACCACTACACTACGGAGCCACGATAGTCAGAAGTTGTAATTCTCCTACATAGGGCAGAAACCAATGCCTCGAGAGGGCACCCTCGCAAATCGTGAATATGTACATTTAACTGCAATGACCGCGCAGTATATTAACGTATAGAAACGACGTAAGTATAGAGGAGTGTTCTGCACACGAGGAAGAGAAATAACAAACAAATGAAAAATAAGGCACCCGCCCGGGAATCGAACCCAGGATCTTCCGATTGCCGGTCAGACGTGCTAACCACTACACTACGGAGCCACGATAGTCAGAAGTTGTAATTCTAATACATAGGGCAGAAACCAATGCCTCGAGAGGGCACCCTCGCAAATCGTGAATATGTACATTTAACTGCAATGACCGCGCAGTATATTAACGTATAGAAACGACGTAAGTATAGAGGAGTGTTCTGCACACGAGGAAGAGAAATAACAAACAAATGAAAAATAAGGCACCCGCCCGGGAATCGAACCCAGGATCTTCCGATTGCCGGTCAGACGTGCTAACCACTACACTACGGAGCCACGATATTCAGAAGTTGTAATTCCTATGTAGGAGAATTACAACTTCTGACTATCGTGGCTCCGTAGTGTAGTGGTTAGCACGTCTGACCGGCAATCGGAAGATCCTGGGTTCGATTCCCGGGCGGGTGCCTTATTTTCATTTGTTTGTTATTTCTCTTCCTCGTGTGCAGAACACTCCTCTATACTTACGTCGTTTTATACGTTAATATACTGCGCGGTCATTGCAGTTAAATGTACATATTCACGATTTGCGAGGGTGCCCTCTCGAGGCATTGGTTTCTGCCCTATGTAGGAGAATTACAACTTCTGACTATCGTGGCTCCGTAGTGTAGTGGTTAGCACGTCTGACCGGCAATCGGAAGATCCTGGGTTCGATTCCCGGGCGGGTGCCTTATTTTTCATTTGTTTGTTATTTCTCTTCCTCGTGTGCAGAACACTCCTCTATACTTACGTCGTTTCTATACGTTAATATACTGCGCGGTCATTGCAGTTAAATGTGTATATATATATATATATATATATATATATATATATATATATATATATATATATGAGAGAGAGAAAGTCGAATAGATAAATAGATAACTACTCACTACTCAGTCATAAAAATAAGTAAAATAGTATCATAAAATCAATTATAGGGTACTTACGCTTAACGGGTAATTTCGAATTTGCCAAAAAATTTATTTATAAACAAATTCCATTCTTCTGTTTTTATTCTGAGCGAAAAAATATTCTAAGAAATGAAAGCTATATATTGTAAATAATCTAATTATTATATAATTAACTTCAATCTCACGACAAAAAATAAATAACGAATCAGTGATAAATGCAATTGGGAAATTAAATTTCGAATTAGCAAACGATACAGCAACACAACTACCACGTCAAACAAACAAATCGGCACTGCTCTGTCCACAGTGCTTTGGATCCTCTTAAACCCGCGATTCTGACTCGCTCTTCGTACGGCCGCCACCGAGGTTTCAAGCGTTTCGAACAAAATCTGGAACTGTTAAGTACGCAGTTCCACGGGAAGGCTGAAGCTACTTTCGTAATTCATTCGTTCGGCATTGAAATAGTTTAAGGAAAAAAGGATATAATCTGATTTAAAAACTCAAAGTTCATTGAAAAAAACAATCAGAGAGGCTATTTTAAATATTTAAGTATAAAGATCATAAGATCATAGGGGTGCTGCAGTTCCACAGTGCCTACCTGCGAGCCGCTCCTGATTGGCAGCAAAAAATCAAGGCCCAATGTTCACGGATTGCAAATATGTGTTTATAGGGGAGATGCTGACAAACTTAGAAGTTGCATGTACATGAAGTAGCGTTAACATGTACAACCCATATAGACGTGGTGCTGGTGAACTCGGTGCTGTCATCTGGTGTCTCCTGGAACTGAGCCTGTGCCCTGGTACTGATCTGCTTTTCAATCATGGCTAGGGCATAGGGGGTTACATGCTGCTGGAACAGGAGTGCTGCATTGGAGATGGTAGGCTGCACAGGTTGCTTGGAAAGATGGAGAATATTCTGTGATCTCTCCCATTCATCAGGGTATTCAGTACTCGAAGGAAAGCAGTGAAGAATTGTGGCACAGACTGGCGTCGAGAAGTGACGTACTTCACTTTCTGGAACAGTGATTCTGGGTACGTGACATGTGAATTTCATTCTTGAAAAGTGGAAACACTGGTCTGGGTTGGCAGCCCTGCGACCAGTCTCCCCTCACCAGTCCTGTTGAATCATTGTGTAGGCTATGGTAGCTATGTAGCCTAAGGTGTAGCAGCAATGGTATTGTTGCATCAGGGATTATATATGTGAGTTATGGTGGCATATAATAGTAAACCATATGAACATTCGGCGTAAATATAACTTGGTGCAGATGGACTTTGACAACTGTACAGCTGGTGGTATCAAGCATTGTTTGCATGTCCACTTGGCCAGAATGGTTCAGATGCCAACATCGGTGACCTAATTTTTGCGTGTTTCTGTGCCATAGTTGAGCTTTTTGTACTTGTTCCTCTGTATCTATTTTAATGAATCTGGTTATTATATTTGTATATATTAGTCCTTTTGATATGTACCAGGCACGCCTGTGTATAAAATAAACAATGATGTTATTATTATTAGTGCCTATTTATTGCCATAAATATATTTTTTTATATGCTTGTCACATTAAATTAAAAAATATATATATCAAATTGAATGTATACTTTTTTGTCTCTTCTGGTACATTGTTATTTTGTCCACTGGGAACACTGGTCTGGATCACTGCTAAATAACCTCTGATGGGTTAATAACTATCTATAACCATTAAGTCATCCATGTATTTCAAATGCCACTGATTACACTGATATACACTGATTTTTGCCTTGGTAGAAATTCAGCTGATTTTTATGTTTTCGCGTTCGCTAATTTAAAAAATCGCATTCATATTGTTCCATCACCCACTGTTTTTACGGATATATAAATTGACGATTGGTTAGGTTAAGTCGTAATATTTTCGTTAGTTTTAACGTTTTATTTGATTAGGTACACACGGACAAAGTTGGGGAAGGCAAACTCCATTAGGATAATGTAGGGGAACGTAAACTACACAAGGCACCACAGGGGGATGTAAACTACACTTGCTCCAAAATCAATTTAAAAATGAACACTATGTCTATACTATTACTATACTATCGTTATTTTGATGTTCAAAGCGGGTGGCATGGACCCATGGACACCACCTCCACCTATATACGCCACTGACCCATACTATATACAGGGCGTCCCAAAAAAATGTATACACGCTTTAACAGCTGATAGCTCAATTGATGTTTCTTTCTTTCCAAGTTAAACCCATTAAAATTAATAATGGCAGTCAGACTAAGCTTTGAACAAAGGAAATTCATTCTAAAATGCTACTGGAAGTGTGAAAACGCAGTTGAAGTGCAAAGACAGTTTAGGAGGGAGTTTCAAACAGATCCACCAACGCGACTTACCATCACTCGAATTAGAGATAAGTTTGAAGCCGATGGAACTGTTCAGAATGTCCACAAGAAGCATTCCGGAAGACCACGGACATTGACAAGCCCCACAAAGCAAGAAAGAGTACTGGAAACGTATCACCAAAGTCCAAGAAAATCTGTGCGGCAAGCGAGTCGTGAGGTAGGAATTTCAGAATCGTCTGTCCAACGCATTTTGAAGCGCTGTCAATGGAAAAGTTACATTCCAAGAGTAGTCCATGCTATTAATGAAGATGATCCGGACCGAAGAGTGGAGTATTGCGAGTGGTACTTGGCACGATGTGGATGTGGATTGGACGAAGGGGTTTCGTAGAATACCTTCCGCGTTCACCAGACCTCACACCACTAGACTTTTTTTATGGGGATACTTAAAAGACAAAGTCTACGCTATAAAACCTGCAACAGTCGCTGAATTGAGAGCAGCCATTGAACGAGAATGCACACAAATACCAAACGAAATGTTTCGTGATGTTTGCGATTCCATTGCTTCGCGTTATCAGCAGTGCCTGGACCAGAACGGACGTCAGTTTGAAAACAGGCGTTGACAAAACAATTAAATAATGTCTGTAGATTCTATTACATTTTGAAAATGAAATGTATTTTAATAAACACTGCCTTTATAATTATTTAAAGTGTGTATACATTTTTTTGGGACGCCCTATATATACAGGGTGGGGCACGGGAACCAAGTGTTTTTGGAATAATCAGGAAAATGATATTTATTTTTGTAAAGAAAATATATTGGTAGAACAACATTCGTAAGAACATAGCATTTCATGTCATAATAATCATGTACCGAAAATTATATCTGGCATATGATGTCCTTGGCCGTCGACGCATTGTTGAAGGCGTTTACGAAAATTGGCCTCCACTCTTCCCAGCAGGTCTCTGTTGATTTGGATGATTTGTTGACGGATCGCTTCCTTCAATGCATCTAATGTACGGGGCTTGTCCTCGTAGACACGTGACTTGAGGTACCCCCATAGAAAGAAGTCACATGTGGACAAGTCAGGGGACCGAGGGGGCCATGCAATGTCACCAAATCTCGAAATGAGATGGTTGGGAAACAGGGGGCGAAGAACAGCCATTGACGCTCTGGCGGTGTGTGGCGTGGCCCCATCTTGCTGAAACCACAAATGTCGACGAGCAATACGCCTTCTTCGTAACTCAGGGATGAAAAAGGTGTTCACCATCTCAATGTAACGCCCAGATGTTATGGTAACGGTAACCCCATTTTGTTCGAAGAAATAGGGACCGATGACGCCAAACTTTCCCACCGCGCACCAAACTGTAACCTTAGGGCTATGCAGCGGTTTTTCATGGAGTTGTCGCGGATTTTCAGCAGCCCAATACCGACAGTTTTGATTGTTGACGGCCCCATTAAGGTGGAAATGGGCTTCATCACTCATTACCACCATCATGTTTTCATTCTGCTCATAAAGTGCAAGCATTTCCTGTGCAAAATTCAGTCGTTGGGGGCAATCGTTTACATTCAATTCCTGCACCATCGCTAACTTGTATGGGTGAAAATGTAATTCTTCATGCAAAATCCGTCTAACAGTACGATTGCTGATTCCGAGTGCAGCTGAATGTCTCCGAGCAGAGCGGCCTGGGCTTTGCAACATCGCTTGTCTGACCCTTTCAACGTTCTCTGGAGTACGCACAGTGCGTTGCGGCCCCTTCGGTTTTGTTTCATTATTGAGCCTCCTGTTCGAAGATTGTTAACCCAACGTAAGATTGTGTCACGAGCGGGAACAGAGTCATTTCGATGAATGTTGAATCTGCGGCGAAACGCACGCTGAACTGCTGTCACTGACTCGCCACTCCTAACAAAATGATCATACGCGAACATGCGGTGTTCTAACGTCCACTGCTCCATGATGGCACCTGAAAGATAAAGGTGAGTGTTAGTTAAAGTTAAATGCTATGAACCCAGGAATGGAATGCTACCTACCGCACGCCCCTCCCATTCCTAATGGCCGATTACTAGCTATTCAAAAAACACTTGATTCCCGTGCCCCACCCTGTACGAGTAAATTTATACTCTTTAAACACATGTAAAATTTCAACTTAAATTGATTGAATAATTGATTGAAAACATTGTTACATTTCCACTTTAATCCAAGTAATCCAAGTAAAGAAAATATTAATGGTCTGAATAATAAAATATGAAATGCTAATGAAGATGATGTTTGGTGTACTCTTGGAAATAGTGGGTCATGTAACAGGGGTAATTATAGCTTTACGTGATGTCCTAACACGGCTTGTTACGTCATCCGCACGCAGACGATAGTCACCTATACATCTACAACACACTCTAATATTACTTTAACCCTTTCATACCTGATTTTCGTTTACTTTTCATGCCACAAAAAAACACTTGTTTTATATCTCCAGAATGACTAAAATCTCAAAATTTGATGGTCTCATTTACGCCCATACGGCAAGAAAGGGTTAACTTCGTTGAAATCTGTGAAGCGGTTTTGGGTCATGGCAGAGACGAAGCCCAAATTGGAAGTGCGTTCTGCACGACAAATTTGATAAAGACCAGAATCCAGACGCAGTTCCATAATTACCAACCTTATCTAACATAACCATCTATTAACAATTTAATATATTTTGACCTACATCAGGATTTTGGAATTTCTGCACGCTTCATTTATTCTAATATTATTAAGGCGACCCTAATAAATTTAATAAAGTTAATAACAAGGTTAAAAATTTGCTATTGTTAAGTTAAAACTTTCGTGATGGATTAATAAAATTAACGAAAATGTGTAGTGAAACTACGTAAGCAAATAAATGATTTCCGCTTCTCTGACATGATGTTATAATATGAATTCTGGATTCTTATTTACGTAGAATCAAAGAAAGAAATCATATCCTTCCAACGGGAAGAAATTTCGCCCAAACTACATATATACCAAATTACAAGCAGCACAAGCTACCTCGGCTGCGGTGGGGCGCAGCTTCGCTATGCTGAAAAGAAAATTTTTTGGCAAAAGACAAACTTCGTGCCCGAAAATATTGAGAAGTACTTTATGCTTCATTATAATTCAGTCACTAAATAAGTTCGTTAATAATTAAATTAACGTGATGTGTTTTATTATTAAGGATTAGTATTTACCCATAAATAGGTTACAAATAAAGAATTTTCTAGATTAAAACGGAGTCACTAGTTATTATAAAGATAACATCAATCGCAATAATATGACAAATTTAAGTTTTTTAAAAAATACCAAATAAAGATAACGAGAATTCAGCCAATTAATTTTTTTTTTTTGTCTCCCGAAGGAAGATTACAAAATTTACAAAACCAGTGCCCTAGTAATTAATTATTTTTTTTTTTTTTTGTTTAAGGTGCTTCAACGCTGCTGGATTATAAACACCATTTTTTTTTGACCCCCAGAAGGAAGGTTGCAAAATTACCATTTTATTTATTTACGGAAAATGAAATAATAAAACTGTATGTAAGAATTACAAAAATAATAGGAAATGCAGTATAGTGATGCATTGACAAGAATTTTATTTAGAAATTTTTTCCTTAAAGAAAGAAAATTAGAATAAAATAAATTTAATTTTATAATTTGGAAAAATTCTATGGATAACTAATATATTTCTATAATATTTTAATTCTCTTTCATAATGATCAAAAAGGTTTTGATCAGTGCTGGGCAGCGCAAACGAAAATTCACTTGCGCAAGCGCAAATACGCAAACCCAAACCCATACCTTGCGCAAGCGCAAATGCGCAAACTTCTCGGAACTTGCGCTTGCGCAAACGCAAACTATTTATATACACAGGGTTTTCCAAAAAAAAAAAAAAAATAGGTGCAGTTTTTTTGGGACACCCTGTATAAAATTAAATTTATAGTAAATCAAATCAAAAGACTTTATTAACAGACACACGATCCAGAGATATATCAATAAAGAATAGATACAAAATTACAATGTTAAATAAATAATAATAAAAAAAAAGAAATTACAATATTACAAAAAAACAAACTTCAAAGCTCTTCCTCATGTAGGTCCGCCTGGAGGGGAGCTTGAAGCTGGGGTTCAGGTACTTGAGGAACCTGGTGAAAGATGGGGACTCCGTGGTTTTGGCGGGCAACATCTCTTCAACCATGAACCTGTGGAGAAGTTGAAAATTAAATTAATTTTGAACATTTTCAATAAATGTATTTTAAAACAAGTTACAAAAAAGATTAGGTATGATTGTAAGGAAAGTCTTTATCTTATCTTTACAATGAATTTTTATTTTTATATCATAAATATTTGATATATTTAATAAATTATTTAAATTATTCTATTATTAGTGTATAAATTAAGATTTATAATTATTATTTATTTACCTGTGCAAAAGGTCCTGGGCCTTGCTATTGTTGAAGGCGGCAGATCCAGCAAAGGAGGACTCTATGCTGGCCTGGCGCATTCTCTTGGAGACAGAGTCCTTGGTGTCGCCAGAGAGGGACCGGCCGCGCTTGGACCCACCAGTGATGGCAGCGAGGAGGTCTTTGCTCTGGTTGGGGTGAACCTTGAAAAAAAAATTATAAATTATATTGTAATGACAGTGATATACAACAGAAGTGTTTGAATTGAGACAAAGTATAATTTATTATTTAATATTTAATTATATTTTAATAAATAATAATTTCTAAAGTTAACTACTTATCAAGTTTTTTTTTAAATTTTAAATTTATAAATAAACTTAAACTCACATGCTGGTAGTGACTCTTGAGGGTGTACATGCTGATGGTGTTGAAGCTGACCTTGGCCTTGCACCTCTTACAGATGATGCTGCCCCTGTAGACCACCCTGCCCCTCTCAACCACCCTCTTCTTGCTGGTCAAAGGTCCAAAGAAGGTGTCCAGGTGGGGCCAGGGGTTGTTGAGGTCCTCTTCCTCCTGGTGAGACTCTGAGCCATGGCTGGTCACGCTGCCGGCCGGGCTGGGGGCAGAGGTGGGGCTGGACAGAGACTGGTGTCTGAGGCTGTCCATGGTTCACTAGTTATAGACAGTAGTTATGACTTATGAAGTTTCTAGAAGTTACTAGAGTAGTTAGTAGTTTGAACTCTGAAATAAAATTAAAATCAACTAATCAAACAAACGTGTTTCACTAGCGTTGTGGTATACTGAGTGCTCACTGCTGTCTGGCGGCGCCACCTGTCTGGTAGTCACGTGTTTATGAGCTAAATCCACAATTTTTAATATTTTTTTTTTCACGTTTGCGCACAAGTTTGCGTTTGCGCAAGTACTTGCGCAAACGCAAATGCGCAAGTTTGCGCAACCGAAATCACACTTGCGCAATTGCGCAATTTGCACTGGTTTTGATAAAGAACTATAACTATTATATGGGCTGCCAAAAGATCGTATAATGGCTGTTCCATCGGAGACTGCTAGTATCTCCGGCTCGTGATTTGAACCTGAACTTACGACCGAGGAGGTGCAGACATTTATGAAAGAAAAAGTGAACCTTCAGGTTACATGTACGAAAATGGCGTGGGTGGAAGGTTTGAAACACCAAGAGTTCAATCGGCCAATTTCTCACACAAATTCACACAGATTCATACAAAAATTCACACAAAACTCAGAAAATTTTGTATTTTTTTTTAAATGAATGGAATTAAAAATTCACTTGCTTGATAGAAGTTTATAATATAAATGTTTGCAACACGTAGGCCTATTTCTTACATAAATTTGGGGGAAATTCCCATGAAGAGGCAACGCTGCGTCATGTATGAGATTTTTCCAAAAAAAATTTAATGAATGAATAGAATTATAATTCAAATTACTTGACAGAAAATTAAAGGAATATTTTCTTATATTTCAAAAATAAAATTATTTATTATGTGAAATGAAGTTAATTACTGTACTTACAACAAAACAACAACTTTGTTATCGTTAATGCAGAAAAGTGATTTACAAAGACTATGAGATCAATTTGCGCGAGTTGTTTTTATTTTTCATCAAGCACAAACATATCTACTACAAATCTGATATTTTAGCTCTGTATTCATGACATAAAAGCTACCATATCCTTGGTATTATCACCCATATCTTACCATATCCTTGGTATCATCTCCCAGTACAGGTTGTAGCTATTCTCAGGGCAGGCGAGAGCTACCCCAGGCCCAGGGGAAGGATTAGTATATGTACCCCACCTGTTTACTCTTTATTTTCTTATGAATGTTTTTTGTGTACATAACAAGCAAACTGATTATATGTCCAAGTCACTATTCAAAACATACAGTATGATAATCTATAAAATGTATGTTTATTAATTATATTTCCTCTGTTATTTAATCAATTCGTTTATTAATATTTTTAGATTTTATCCCCCTCTTTCGGGGCTCCCTAGAGGTCCGGGCCCCGCGGATTTAACCCGGCTTCCCCGCCCTCTCGGGAGTCCTGGCCATCCTACAAAACATATTAAGATATGGCTCATATATATATATATACAGGGTGGGCCGTAAGTTTCCATACATAGGAAAAAATAAACATTTTTTTATGGACAACCATTTTTATTTATATAATATGCTCTACATGGTTGCCATTGTTTTGAAAACACATTTCAATACGTGTTCCCCACTGTTGATGAACACGCATTAGCACAGTTGACATTATGCTTGTAATGGCGTTGGTGATACGTTCCTTTAGATGATTTATGTCTCGTATCTTTTCCTGATACACCATGGCCTTCAAGTGCCCCCAAAGATAGAAATCAAGGGGGGTGAGATCTGGGGATCTGGAGGCCACTCCACAGGACCACGCCGACCAAATCCAAGCATCCGGAAACTGCTGATCCAAATACCGACGCACGTGAAGACCATAATTTAAATTTTCCTATGTATGGAAACTTACGGCCCACCCTGTATATATATATATATATATATATATATATATATATATATATATATATATATAATCAAATAACATTAAGTAAATATAATATAAAGTACATAGAATAAAAATATAGTATAGAAAAACAATATAAATTAATCTCTGTACATTTGCTTACCTTTGAATCTGGAGTTATTCTCCCAAACAGAGCGATACCTCTGATAATAGAACTTCTTTTCAGCACTCATGATAACTTGTATCTTGCTCAGTATGACGCAGCTAAAACACTTAGACGTAGTACCAGGCTACCACCAGCCTATGTGGACAGTGAGTGTATACTGATTACATAATCATGCATTGTTGCCAGATGACCTATATAAATATTCTGTAAACATTAGGCCAAAATTTTTACGTTAAGTATTAAATTTCTGGGATATATATGATGATTTATCTGTGTTTAGATCAGCAGCTCTCTTTCTCTACTTTGCTTAACCTTTTAACGCCGGAATTGTTTGTAGGGTAAGTTTAAATACAATTTTCCCATACTTTACTTAAATACATTTACTTAAGTCAAATTCAAATATCCTGCCATTACCTGAAAATTCACAAATTGTCAAGTCAGAGTGTTCTCCCACAACACCTCCCACGTAGCCTTATTTCTCACACAAATTTGTAGAAAATTCCAATGAAGTGACAACACTGACACAGGTTCACAAAATGTCGCTAAATTCACTTCAAATAGTAGTCAAAAGTCGCCAGATGTGGAGTAGCCAAAATATCGCTGAAATGTTTAGTATAGTAGCCAAATTGGAGTCGACAAATCACTTCAAAAGTCGCCAGATGTGGAGATGTGGACCCATTAGACTTACCAGTCATTAGACTTACCAATCATAAACTCATTTCATCACTGTAGCAAAATGTACAAAAATGGTTAAAGTAAGTTAAAAAAGTATCTCAAATCTGAAAATTTACCCATTTCGTATCATTTAGGTCAGCGACGTAAGATAGTACTACCAATATCAAAAAGTGTCCAAATGATACTTTCGTATTCCCCCTGGGAACACTGATCCAGACGAATAGCCACCAGTTATTTCTTCGGAAGCACTTCCCCGTCAAATAACTGATGGTTATTGGCCATAGTCGCGGCCAAATATCCAACGGTTATTGAGGCGTGGGCTGAGTAGTATAGCCGAAAAAGGGGAGAGTGCAAGAATGTTGCAAGTTATTATGTAATGTTGCAAAGGGGTGGGGGTTGTTGCAAAGGGGGTGGGGTGTTGCGAGGGGGTTGTTGCAAAAGGGGGGTCGTTGCAAAGGGGGGTGCTGCAAAAAAAAGGTGCAACAAGGAAAATTTGGAGGCGGCTTTATCCCCCAAGAGAAAGAAGGAGGAGAGAAAGGAGGAGGAGAGGTGTTCACCTGGCAGGAGCCAAGTGCATATTAAGACTTCAGCCGAGTAGGCGTTGTTTTATAGGCTCCTAATCAGCCAGTTGGCTTAGAAAGCGTAAATAGCTTGAGTTGCCAGATAGCGCCATGTATTCATTTAATTCTAATCGAAGACTGAGTTGCCAGATACCACTTTTTAGCGATACCATTGTATACATTATTATAGGCTCCTAATCAGCCAGTTGGCTTAGAAGGCGTAAATGGCTTGAGTTGCCAGATACCACTTTTTAGCGATACCATTGTATACATTATTATAGGCTCCTAATCAGCCAGTTGGCTTAGAAGGCGTAAATGGCTTGAGTTGCCAGATACCACTTTTTAGCGATACCATTGTATACACTATTATAGACTCCTAATCAGCCAGTTGGCTTAGAAGGCGTAAATGTTGCCAGATACCACTTTTTAGCGATACCATTGTATACATTATTATATTTCTTAAAAGTTGGTTTAGAATACCGGTAGTAGGTTTAGAAGTCGTAACATGATATAATTAAGTAAAACAACATTGCATCATTCTGTTTATTATAAATATATAGAAAATAAATATACATTTCAATTGAGGAATATGCATATAATCATAACAGTACAGGAAATATACACAAACAATTATGGTGATATATATAAAATAAATATACATTTCAAATAGAAATAAATATATATTTCAATAGAAATATGCATATAATCAGTACAGGGGAAATATCACGCAAAATATATATAAATACAATTCAATAATAATAGAAATATGCATATAATCAGTACAGGAGAAATATCAAGCAAAATATATATAAATACATTTCACTTTTTTTTTCAAAATACTAAACTCGGTCTTAATCGAGTTTACAATTACATCATTATTGCTCTGCATTACGCAGTATATGCGGCCTAATAATATTTCACCGCTTAAAGTATAGGGAAACCTATATTCGATATGAAGGGCTTTCATATCGCTCAGTACTATTTTTGTTCCCACTTTACAACCGGTTGGTAAGTCATCTTTAAATACGTCTAGAATACAATCAAAAGCACGCACAGAGAGTTCATCGTTGCTACATTATTAAACACAAGTTTATAAGCACGCTTTTCCAATCGAGGGCTTATTTCTACCGACTCGAGCTTTTCAATCGTGAACTCACTCAACATAGCGGCAATTGAAATAATCTTCTAAATCGTTACGACACCTGCGTGTTATATAAAGAAATAGTTCTTCAGGGTGAACGGTGTAGGTGAGCTCAGCCTTGTACCGATCAATTGCTTTGTACCAAAGTTCATGGTATTTCAAAGAGTCTAAACTTTTTAAATAAACATCCAGCACTAGACCATTCTCACCAGCCCTACACTTGGTAAACCCATCGAGCATAGCGGTGTAGGCGTATTCAAGTACTGTATCAAAATAAAGCATGTCCGTAACACGCGCGTCTAATATAGGTTTCAGCTTGCGAAATCCGACGATTTCAAACATTCTGTCGAGGATGAAACGGTTTCGCGTAGGAACAAGAGCGTTATTATCAGAAGCATTCTTTCACATCAGCCGTATATCAATGCACGGCCGATCGTTATTTATACACAACGTACATACAACGGCGTATGAGGGTGCGTCACTAATCTGCTCTCTTCTTGTACCTACGTTAGCAGGTATTTTATAACGATCTTCACTCCACTTCTCAACTATCACGAAGATTCTATTCATCTCCTCGACACTTAAATAAACCCGTTTGTTTGTTTGTCTACATTCCGTTTCCAGTACATAGCTAATGGTACCGGAATTACGCCTGAAACGCGCAACGATTTCGTCACGGACACATCGTACGAGGCGTTGAGAATGCTGCTCAAAGGAAGTTCCATCGTATTCGAGGAGCGCACGTCCACTCGGTCAAGCTCTGAGATAACTATGAGCCGTGTGAGGCACGCAGGTAGGCAGGAATGGTTCGACGGGCGGCTGACTCGATGATACGTGAATGGGCTTGTTCGTATGATCCGCGAGTCGAATTGTTGTACATATTTCGGTACAAGA
The DNA here is from genome assembly GCA_023014485.1 of Bathynomus jamesi. Lineage (NCBI taxonomy): Eukaryota > Metazoa > Arthropoda > Malacostraca > Isopoda > Cirolanidae > Bathynomus > Bathynomus jamesi. The sequence continues at coordinate 363,057 of JAJOZX010003986.1, forward strand.
ATTAATTTCATCACTACCAGCCTACGCACCAGACATTTTCAGGATAAGAACTAGGAACATTTTATGTTTTACTAAACATCTTCACACTCCGGCGCACTATTTGAGAGGAACATATGTTCATATTTTTCCTTTCTGCCCATCAAACGATACTCGTCTCTAAAGTCTGTTAAAAATTCACGCAGGGCACTAGCCACAACCTCACTACGAACCTCATCATGATATACGTTAATATAGTGATAAAAATACTTAAGATTGTCCATGATCACGAGATTCACATTTTCAGTCGTAGGGTATGAGTAATCGACATGGTGTAGCATGACGTAATACCGCTTGTCACACCACCCATCAGCAAGACTCATTATCCATACCTGCTGCTTCTCTTCTGCACGCGTTGTTTCTTTTACTTCACGTTGTATGTGAGACTTTATAAAGTTTAGCTCTGCAGTATACTTCAGCACATCGTCTGTGCAACGAAAGCCTTCAACGGTCTCACCAGAACATCCGTAGAGTATTTGTACATCTTGGAACTTCGCACAATCCAATGTGTTTTTAAAAGAGGTATAGGAGGGAGGAATAGGAAGTTTTTCGGTATCCACCACATCCTGGCACTTTACTGAATACCATTTCGTAAACGTTGTACAAGCAATATTAAAGGTAGCCATTTGAATACACGTCTGATCTGAATACACGTCTGATCTCTCGGGCTTACTGCGGTCGACTGACCACGCAGGGACTCCCAGATAGTAGCATGACTCACGGTCTTACAGTGGGCGGAGCTTAGAACTTTCACCTGCACACACACACACACACACACACAAAGGAGAAAGTGAAACGCTATTTGAAACATGATTTATTTAATAAACGAGATATTCAAGTTATATATATTTACAAATACGATTTAATAAACGAGATATTCAAGTTATATATATATATATTTACAAATACGTGTAATAAATCATATTTACAAATACGATTTAATACGATATTCAAGTTATATCATATACAATACGTGTAATAACAGATACGATTATATACAAGACTGTGAGTTAACAATAGAAGCATCATTGTTTGGTATCCAAAGGGTACGGTATCATAGGTACCAGGTAACTGGTAACGTTTCCTATAGGTGTTACGGCACACCTTCGTACCCCTAAGTTCCTTCACGCCCCCCAGCTTCTGCGCCCGAAAATTGTGGGTGCCTACAATTAGTTGGGGAGGTTGTCATCATCGTCCAAACATACTAGATCCTTCAACGACTCAAAGTTAACAACCTCCCGATTCGCATGGTTGAGCGTAATACCCTTTGCCTTCACGATATATTTCATTTCCTCCCCCACCCTGACCCGTACCCCATAAGTCTTAGGTCCTGTTGAGGCAAAAGAGTCGGCGTATGCGTTGTCCCCATACTCATCCTTGATCTCATCAGTGAGCTCGCCGAGGAACTCCCCAATAGTGGGCATGTATTCACCCTCCCTCTCTGTGAATATCACGCTATCTGTATCGGCATACAATACTCTCCGCCCAAGAGAATGCAATAGACCCCAAAGTTTTATACGGGCGTAGGCTGTTGTGAAGCTGGCCACAGGTATGTTTGTAACCCTTGAGGTATCTGTGGCAAATTCAGTGTTGTTGTACTTTATTACGTAAGTATTACCTACATTTACGATCTCCATGACCTCTTTATCGGGGGCATTGGCATAATCCCAGACATCGCTATAACTTTGTGCCAAATGAATGCTCCCTCTGCCGGTATTCTGCGCAAATTTTCCCCATAGACTGTTTAGACACAACTTTGCACTAAAGCGCTTGCCAGGATTCTTTACAATTTGGACACGATCAAGTTGTATACCTTCGCGGTCGCGGTAACGTTGAATATAGGCAGACTTTTCATCTTCGGTATCAACTCCTCGCGGATACCCTGATGCCTCAACCTTATCCTTCAAAAAGGTGTTTATATATGGTGTGAAAAGGTTGGGTAGCTTCTGAAACCTCCACACCTCATGTATCTTCAGTATTCTATAACCATGGCGTACGGCTAGGGCCAACTCAGGACTTGTATATACGCCTCTGATCTTACGCTGGTGGGGTATATGGTTACATTCGCCGTTATCCTCTTCCGCGCACTTCACGCACAGGGGAAACATGAGCTTGTCGTCGATAACGACAGGTAAGATCGGCATCCATAAATTGCGTGGGGGGAGTACGTCTACGAAAGAGAGCCCAAAGTAACGATCATTCAAATTTTTTGAAAATTCATTGATGGAGGGTAGGCTAGGTCCCACCAGTTTCTCAGGAGCGCCCACGGGGTACGGATTGCTCTTCATCACGTATGGGTATAAAGAACAGAAATCGTAGTAATGGAGCTTCACGCCCTCCGTAGGTGGAAAGTATAGTCTGAAAGGATTTGTACGTCCTCCAAACAAGCTATCACCACATTTGAGAGGATCCAGCACCATTGAACGCTTGATCGTTTTTATTTCCTCACGGTACACCTCGTCTGTCTCCATCCGTGCATCATATTCATGCTCCCACAAGACTTTGTGAGTGAACTGTGATCCTATAAGTTGATCGCGGGTGCGGGTCGATGCAAGACAGTCGGCAGGAGACCTACCGTGGATATCTCCGGTGATTCCGCACTCAGGACGGGGGCATCCATGCCACCAGCAACCGTTAAAGGAGTACACAGTCTTCACACCAGTGACACGGTTTTCACTTAACCCATCAACCCAAAAAACACGTCCATTAATCTTAATGGGTACTTCACCCGTGTTGCGGGCGTGCTTTATGTATACACCTGTCTGTTGCTGTAGGTGTATGAGCCAGTAAATAGCCTTGTGCCCGTAACTGCGGGGATTGTTTCGGTGAATAATGGCTAAGGTGTCTTTCGGCATGAAGTTATTCTTGAACACCGTAAAACATAATGATGCGATGGTGGTTGCGACTTGCAGTGGATCGCATTTGAAACGGGCTATGTACATCCTTCTAAAGGCCTGGAAACATACTCTAAGCACGCGCACATCATTCACGCAATAACGCTCACATTCATCAGCTATATTATAAGGGTTACTTTCATTAAAACTGTCGTAGTATCGATCAAAGTCTTCACGTTCATCCATACAGTCAAAATAATGTTTGGGGGGTGGTGGGCCTACGTAGTTTAAAGTCTCGCTGGTGAGGAAAGTGTAAGGGAAGTATCCTTTGGAAACTTCAGCTGCTACTCCCATCACCTTGGGTAGCTTTGCTAATTTACAAGGTGTGAATAATAAAGTATCTTTAAATTGTACATTGCCTCTTATCTGCATCTGTATTAATTTGTTGCCTCTTTTCAATGGATCACCTGTAAATATCTCAGAGGATTCGTGTTCAAGCAACTCCTTATAAAGGAACTGCGTGTCAAACTTTGCCCCGTTATGGGCGAGAATATACACAGTCATTTTTTTGAACTTGTCGGCTAACTTGACAATATAGGACACAAATAGTTTCACAGGACTATCGCTGACATTCGTTTTAAAAACGTTTGTCCGTTTACCACATTTGGGGCACTCGTCACATTCGATATCCATACACTCATCACAGATAGTCTGGCTCACAAGTAAATGTGGAATTACCTCTTTGGTTTCAGCGTTCGTATATGTTTCTATATCGTAGTATACAGTTATACAAGGGTTATTTTTAGGCTTAGCATCTTTCATATAACACACATGCTTTACTCCATCCGCCTTATATTCCTCCTGGCATGTAGGACAGTGAATTACGTCACACTTGTGCTTAAATTTTCCCCAATTATCCATTGTGTGAAACATACCACATTCACAGATTCTCATTTTCCTGCACGTGCCAATTGATTTATGGAAATCAAAACAGCTATTATTGAAAAATGTGCGTCTACACACATCACAGTCTCTCTTCTCAGCTTCAACTACACGGCTTTCACATTTGGTGCTTTTACACTGCTCACATACCATGTGACATTCTTTACAATGTCTCACTATATCATCCGCAAACTCGAGGCACCCCTTACACAAATCATGATGTCTCCCATATTTTCGACTTTTGTCATAACTCGCGTAAAGCCACCTTATATTACGGATGGGGAGATACGTTGTCCCTGACAATCCTAAAATAAGTAGGGGTCTTGTACGATCTCTCACACAGCTTTTAAAAACATACACAGTCCTACGACGATCATCCAACCCAAACACAACTATGCGGACATTCATTTCCTGTTCTACCCTTCTCAGCTCTTCAGGACCCATATTACAGTCAAATTCAAGTTCACAGTCTACAGCTAGTTTACGGGCACGCTCCACGACTGTAGGCAACCAAATTTTTTGAGTTCGTGTATTTTGTACAGTAAACATACGTGCTAAGAGTACTGCTATAAAGCCGCAACCACGATCGACGTTTATATGCCGTATAAATAGCTTGAGAATTGAGGTTAAGAGTATACGGTATGGCACTATGACCCGCAACACGGATACATGGTCAATATTTACCGTGAAGTTGTCCATATTGAAGGCTATACTACTTTGGGCGGCTTGCATTATACGTCCTAATATATATTCTACATCTTCAGCCGCCAAACGTCTAAATGGCACTATCACCCAATAATCGTCTACATCACCGTCATCTGACCCGAATCCAAAGGACAGACTCGTCCTGACTTCACGCTCGTCGCGATTCTGAAGAGCAAACTCTATAATACGCTCTACAACCCGGCGTAGTCCGCGCTCAATACCATTGCTATACATGACTCTAGGGTCGACCCTGACTCTATACCGATTTCTAGTCAAGGCTGGGGTGGGGGCTGCGGAGCGCACCAATTCGAGCGTTATATCTTCCTCAACAGAACGGGGGGCGGCGGATGAATTAGGGGGTATATTAGCGGAAGGTGCTGATGGGGGGCCTGTTGCGTAGGAGGTTGATGGTTGGGGCTCTATTATTGTAGACTTAACAGAACGGGGGGCGGATGAATAAGGGGATATATTAGCGGGTGCTGCTGGGGGGTTGTTGCGTAAGAGGTTGAGGGTTGGGGATCTATTACCGCTGCAACAGGCGCGTATTTCGGTCGCTTTATACCTGACGTGGGTTCTCATACCTCCGCTTTGGACGTGTTACCGGTATCGCTGGTGAGGGTTCGTTGGCAGGGGAGGAGATCACAACTACACTGTCGTCGAGGTCATCCGTAATGATGGGCTGCTCTACCTCATCGTCATTCACGGTTCTGTGGGAGAAGAAATATAAGGAACAGCACTCAAAATTTGTAATATTTTGTAAATGACCCACTTAGGAGTGTGACGTGTTAGAAATGGACTCTGTAGAAAAATTCAGATTCACGAGCCCATCCACATGTATTATATCTGGACCTACAGGATGTGGTAAAACTGTGTTTATGCTTAAAATCATTAAAGAAAAGGGGAGATGTTCTCGAAATTTGTGCATAAAGTTATATGGTGCTATTCGACGTATCAATCAGTGTTCAACGAGTACCAAGATGATATTTTGTTCCACAAAGGCGTATATGACGTTAATTCGTTAAAGGGAAATGAACATACAATCATTGTAATTGACGATCTCATGTTGGAGATGGATAAAACGTTTGCCGAGACATTTACAGTATTCTCCCACCATCTTAACATAAGCGTGTTCTTCATCAATCAGAATCTATTTTTCAAAAATAGATACATGCGCGATGTGTCGTTAAATACGCAATATCTAGTCTTATTCGCGCAACGTAGAGATGTATCACAAATTGGGGTATTAGCCAATCAAATGTTCCCGAATCAGCGTAAGGAGTTTTTGGAAGTTTATAAAGAAGCTACAAGCACGCGTTACGGATATTTGCTTTGCGACCTTCATCCGCGAAACACGTTTAGAGTGCTTCTGCGAACGAATATATTTCCAAACGAGCCTGAAACGGTGTATATTCCAGAATGACAAAGAGACTAAAGAAATACCGTGAATTAATAAAAATCTATCATCGACTGCCCCGGGCAATGCAGCAGATGTTTATTAAAAATATCGATGCCGACTTTTTAAAATGCATCTGTGAAATCTGTCTTAACGTTATAAATTGCAATGTATCAATGAAAACCCATCAGAAGGCTCGCCTACGCCGCTACAAGAACATAATACGTGCACTCGCTCGTAAAAGCCAAACTGTAGCGAAGAAAAAACGAATTATTGTACAAACAGGAGGGTCATTTCTCCCCATCTTATTTTCAGTTTTGGGTCCTTTACTGACTAGATTAATATAATGAAGAAAGTGGTAGTGATTCCCCACGAGGTGTACGCTTCACTGCAAAGGAATCCAGACACGTATCTAGATCCCCGTAAAAGCAGACTTAAAAGAATGGAAAGCGAATTGTTAGCCCTATTAAACAGTGAAAAAACACCTGATGAGAAAAGAATCTTATACCAAGAAGCTCTGCAGAAATTTCTTCACGAGTACGAAAATTATAAGAGCCCTACAGAGATTCCTGTGGTTATTAGGCACAGCACGGGGGACGATGGCTGACATAGGATCTGTGCCCGACGACACAGCTGACCAACCAAAAAGATTAGCCACACAACATATCGAACATGTATTAAAAAACCCTCCCACTTACATTGAGGAGTAAAGGCTTAAGTCTTTATAATCTATTGAATGAGGATCCCGCCATACAATGGACCGATACAGGGAGATCATTGTGGAAGGATCAAAGGTACAGGGATCGAATATCGTAGACATTGTCCATGATCTGGTGAGAAAGTGGGATAGGCCATCACCATCAGGATGGAAGCATATTAAAGCAAGACTACAACAAATAAATGTCCCTAAAACGTTGATAGGAAATCTGAACAGGTTAAAAGACTTGGAACATGCAACGCCTGTGACACAATTGAAGGCGCCGTCACCCCCGGCGGTAACACCTTTGAAGAGGAGCAAGAAGAGGTTAAACCAACCCTACCCACGTGCCTCTAAAATACGCAAATGGCTAACGTATTAACTAAACGCTATTATGACATTTCTACCCATCCTCTTACGGCGGCGTAGATAGACTGTACAGAAGTGTTTACGGAGTAGGAAAAAAAGATGTTGAAAGATTTTTGAGGGAGCAGGACGCTTATACGCTTCATAAGCCTGTGAGAAAAAGGTTTAAAACAGCCAAGACAACGGCTTCCTCGATTGATTCTATTTGGCAAGCAGATTTAACAGACATGCAAAGATATTCTGTGTATAACGATGGTTACCGCTACATTCTATTCATAATAGACGTATTCTCTAGATATCTGTGGCTAGTTCCTCTGAAAAATAAATCACCTGAAACAGTTGCTAAAGCCACCAAAACGCTAATGTTAAAAGAAAACAGGGTTCCTGGCTATTTTTGTACGGATATGGGGAAGGAATTTATAGGCCGTGCTTTTCAGAACATGTTGACAGAGTTTAATATCAGCTATTACACAACCAATTCTATACATAAGGCTTCTTTAGCTGAAAGAGTTCAGCGCACCATAAAGGAACGCATGCACCGTTATTTTACACATAAAAACACATACAGATTTCTAGACATTCTGGAATCATTGGCATCATCCTACAACCGCTCACACCATCGCACGATTGGGACAACACCTAACGAAGTTTTAGAAAGAGGTACGCTCCCGAGAAGAGATGGATCACCACCACCACCACCACACTCTGCGCGCTTCAAAATCAATGATTATGTAAGGCTGTCGCGTTCGGGGAATAAATTCGCAAAGGGTTTTGAGCAAGGATGGACACGCGAGATTTTTAAAGTTAGGGCTGTGAGACCTAAAGGTGAGATAATGATGTATTACATTGAAGATTTGAATGGGGAAGAAATCTCAGGAGGCTTTTACCGCGAGGAATTGCAGAAAGTTGCGTTTAATTTAGAAAAAAATGTGTTTAAAATTGAGAAAATTTTAGGAAGCAAAGGTTCAGGAAGAGAAAAATGTACCTGGTGAAATGGCTAGGGTACCCAGAAAGCTTCAACACCTATATAAAAGCTGATGCAATAATGAAGCTTAAATAGTATGCAACATGGCTCCTAACCATTTCTACGTCACACTCCCGTCCTCCTCGTCCCTGTCTGTACACCCTAACAACACACTAGCCAACTTTGTAACAGAACTCCATGGGCACATTGAATTGGGTCGTGATTCGTATGAGGTGGGGATATGCGAAATTCAGCTGGACACCGTCTTTTTAAATATTGAACATAAAGAAACCGTTTTTACGATTCTTAGAGACATTGACGAGTGTGAAAAAGCTGGGGTAGCTATGGATGAAACTATGCGTATCGCTCGGACTAAGATTGCACGGTATTACAGTACAGAAGTAAGACTAGGGCCGGGTCAATATGGTTCGGCCGAGGATGTTGTGAGAGGCTTAAACGTAAGTTTAAGAAACTCAAACCTTACGAATGATTTAGTATACGAAATCGTAAACAACCCTGCACATACACTAATCCTAAAATCAAAGACTAACAGACGTATTAAAGACCATAGAAAGTTCAAATTCTAGCCAATGGCCGATATAGCGCAGCCTTCCAAAGAGACACATTTCACGAGACACAGCATGACTTGTCCAGATTAATGTATCAATTGAAGATGGAGAAATTGGCTGAAAGGTCCCCAGACATGTGCTATATTTACAGTAATATAGTGGAGCACCAGTTTGTTGGGGATACCCAGGCACGCCTGCTGCGCATTGCTCACATCCCCAACCATAGAGGAAGGAGTTTGAGTATTACATATGACAGACCCCATTATGTGAATGTCGCAACTAATTTAATAACCAATATCACAATATATATAAGAACGATTGAGGGTGAAAACTTCCCATTCGGTAACGGGAGCTTAACAGTGAAGCTACACTTTCGACGCACTGAGTTATAATGGATAGAAAGCCTTTCACCGTCTATCGAGGGGTGCGATACCAGCGCGGTAGTGGACTTGGATCCATTTTTTCATCCATACTACGTACGGCTGTTCCTTTGCTGAAGAGGGGTGCCAGATACCTTGGAAGGAAAGCGCTACAATCAGGTTAACACTGCAGAAGACATATTGGCCGGGGCTAAACCTAAAGAAGCTCTAAAAAAACATTTAAAGCGTACACGGGACGAAATCATCAAAGATGCAAAGAGAAAAATGCGTGGTGGCGGGAAGAAGAGGGCTCCCCGGAAGAAGAAGGGGTCACGTGGTATTAAACGTAAAAGGCTATCAAAAAAGAAGTGCTGTAAGCGAATGAAACCTATGGTTGACCACTTTTTTGACTGATATAAGCTAAGGACATTGATCTCATGAATCATAGTTTGTTTACCACTTGTCGAGAGAGGAGTCACTATTTCGCCATGGCACGCTTCATCCACCCATGTAGTTCACAATGCTGTAAATCGGAGCTGTCCCTTTTTGAGCTACCCCAACCCAAGTTTCTATTGAGCACAGTGACTTTATTACAATTAACCCTTTAAACACAATTAGTTCCCCGAGTGCACCTATAGAATTCGTGATACCCAGCTCAGGCCTTACTTTTTTGATCCAAGCTGTGTGCACATGTACGCTAAGCTACGTATAGCCCATTCTGATGGAACGGTCTGCGATGACAAATATGCTGTATACCCTGAAACAAACTTTCTGCACTCCATATTCAACCAGTGTGACGTATATTTAAATCAGACCAACATATCGGCAGGCACGGGGTACTATCATCTACGAGCCTATCTGGAAAATGTCCTCAACTTTTCCAAAGAAGCGAAGGCTACCTTTTTAAGTGCGAGGGATATTATCAAACTAAAGATGAAAATAGTATAAAGGACAAATTTAAAAATTCTAAAAAGAAAATATACGAGTGTTTTGGACGGTTGCACACAGATTTCACTTTCCAGGAGAAGTTGCTTGTGAACGGGGTGGATATGAAAATAAAGCTCACCCGCACGAGTCCTGAGATCTGCTTAAATCTGGATGCGATCAAGAAGAGGGTGCAAAGCCCGTTGTGGTTCACATTATGGACACATACCTCCGCGTACGGCGAGTGAAATTAAGTTCACCAAAACAACTAGAAATTGAGAAAAATTTACTAAACGCTACAGTGAAATATCCTATTAACAGAGTGCAGATCAAACTATATACGGTTCCTGCAGGGTTGGCATCGAAGCAGATAGAAAACATTGCCCTGGGAAATCTTCCTAAAAGGATATTAATCGGCATGCAGGACCACGCTTCGGTGAATGGAAAATATAAAAGAGTGCCTTTAAATTCGAGAATTTCGGACTTAAAAATATAACTCTATACGTTAATGGCACTGCTTTGGGTGGAACAATGGGTACGGACTATTCATCAGACGCTGTGTTACCTCTTGTGCCAGAGCCTATAGTAATCTGACCCATATTGCAGGTGATTGTGATGAGCTTGGTAATGGGGTAACGCAGGAAGAATTCATTGATCAATTTAACCTTTATCCGTTTGACATTACACCTGACTTATCTGCTAGCGTAAATACCCATTTAACCCCACAGCAGAGCGGAAACATCTCAGTGCGGCTGGAATTCGCCAAGCCTATAGACGCTCCTATTAGTGTACTAGTATATCTCGAATCGCAAGCCCTAATAGAAGTAGATAGATTTAGGAGCGTTATCACTGACTTTTAAAATGGATGCTAATACACTTCAGAAAGTAATGGAGCGAGTCACACGTTCCAAATTTATCGGCGTGTTTGCGAAGAATGAAACATTGAGTTTGCCAAGTACGCGAGAATGCGGTAGTCTTATTGTGAACACAGACATCATCGGTAATGAAGGGATTCACTGGATCGCTGTCTATTTTAAAAATAGACAGCGCCTGTACTATTTTGATTCACTCGGTACTCAACCCTGGAGTGACCCTATTATTGTAAAATTTCTCGCTCAGTTACATATTCCCGAAGTTGTATGGACCCATTTCGCATGCAAGGATATTTTACTAATGTTTGCGGAATGTACTGCGTCTCATTTCTCATGCATATGTCAAATGATAAAGAATTTATAAATTTTTTAAATTTATTTGACCCGTGTCACACTCGCCGAAACGATGAAATGGTATGCAGACAGATAAAAAAACCGTTTTCCAATTGTACGTACTCGTTGTATATTATAATGTTTTTGTTCGTATATTTGTAACGATATATTCTGTAGTTGTTTATTGTACTGATTTCTTTCATTTAATAAATTTATGAAAATATATTGTGTCTTCTTATCCCAAAAAGATCGAAAAACACTTACATTATTTCGGTGTGACATTGTTGACTGATCAGTATATCCTCCCTATTCCGAGATTCTTCAAAAGATTGTATAACACGTGTCAAATCCTCATCGGACCTTAAAGGAATAATGTTCATTCTTTTAAAACATATACAGAGTATACAGACAGATCCCCATTATGTGAAGATATCTTTGGTTCGAGGAATAACATTGAATGCCATAAAAATTTCGATTTTAGCATAATGGGGATAACCAAATAACATTGATTGACATAAAAATTTTGGCGAGTATCTATTTGACGAGATACTACAACTCTCCATATATATATAAAACGAATTATAGACACTTACATTTCTATGGTAGTCCCTTGCGTCGGATTGTAAGGAGCGTCACTGCAAATATCTTCACGGTTTGCGTTGAAATAATTCACGGTCAATCGCATTGAAAAGACTAATTGCGGTTAATGCTGCAGTATCACGTTCTTCATACAATTCCGGGGAGACGTACAGGTCCATGGTGGAGGATGTGTGACATTGTGACTGTTCAGTATATCCCCGTATTCCGAGATTCTTCAAAAGATTGTATAACACGTGTCAAATCCTCATCGGACCTTAAAGGAATAATGTTCATTCTTTTAAAACATATACAGAGTATACAGACAGATCCCCATTATGTGAAGATATCTTTGGTTCGAGGAATAACATTGATGCCATAAAAATTTCGATTTTAGCATAATGGGGTAAGAAAAACAAATAACATTGATTGACATTTTTGGCGAGTATCTATTTGACGAGATACTACACCTCCATATATATATAATCTAATTATAGACACTTACATTTCTATGGTAGTCCCTTGCGTCGGATTGTAAGGAGCGTCACTGCAAATATCTTCTACGGTTTGCGTTGTAAATAATTCATCACGGTCAATCGCGTTAAAAAGGCTAATTGTCGTTAATGCTGCAGTCACTTCTTCATACAAGTCTGGGGAGACGTACAGGTCCATGGTGGAGGGAATGATTATTCACTGACGCGAAAATAGCTACTGTTACTCCAACTGAAAAATATCCCCTTTTATATGCACAATCGCCAAGCTCCGCCCAAAAGACCAGATGTTCGTAGTGATTGGCTGCCGATGTAGCTGGGTGGAGCTATGACGTGTACCAATCCGCTATAACGGGACGGACGAGTAACATATATATATTTTCACCAATAGATTTAATGCTCGTATTCTCCTTTGAAAATTATTTGGTGATTCGTATAGAACTTTTGATACTGATTCCAAATATGGTTTCAGAATTTTCTATCACCCATAGTTTTCGAGAAAATATTTAACTCAGTTTCCCGCATCATTAGTCACTAATGTAATCGAGAGGATATAAAGAAATATATCCTAATTATATTTTAAAAGAACATTCGGTTTCAACGTTAAACTGTGGGTCTAAGGTGGGGTGAAAACCTTTCCAATTCAAATTGCGCTAGGGGACAACGAAAATTATTTGGTGTTTCTTATAAACTTTTGATACTGAGTCAGGTTTCAGAATTTTCTAATGTTAAACTGTGGGTCTAAGGTGGGGTGAAAACCTTTCCAATTCAAATTGCGCTAGGGGACACGAAAATTATTTGGTGTTTCTTATAGAACTTTTGACTGAGTCAGGTTTCAGAATTTTCTAATGTTAAACTGTGGGTCTAAGGTGGGGTGAAAACCTTTCCAATTCAAATTGCGCTAGGGGACAACGAAAATTATTTGGTGTTTCTTATAGAACTTTTGACTGAGTCAGGTTTCAGAATTTTCTAATGTTAAACTGTGGGTCTAAGGTGGGGTGAAAACCTTTCCAATTCAAATTGCGCTAGGGGACGAAAATTATTTGGTGTTTCTTATAGAACTTTTGATGAGTCAGGTTTCAGAATTTTCTAATGTTAAACTGTGGGTCTAAGGTGGGGTGAAAACCTTTCCAATTCAAATTGCGCTAGGGGACAACGAAAATTATTTGGTGTTTCTTATAGAACTTTTGATACTGAGTCAGGTTTCAGAATTTTCTAATGTTAAACTGTGGGTCTAAGGTGGGGTGAAAACCTTTCCAATTCAAATTGCGCTAGGGGACAACGAAAATTATTTGGTGTTTCTTATAGAACTTTTGATACTGAGTCAGGTTTCAGAATTTTCTAATGTTAAACTGTGGGTCTAAGGTGGGGTGAAAACCTTTCCAATTCAAATTGCGCTAGGGGACAACGAAAATTATTTGGTGTTTCTTATGAACTTTTGATACTGAGTCAGGTTTCAGAATTTTCTAATGTTAAACTGTGGGTCTAAGGTGGGGTGAAAACCTTTCCAATTCAAATTGCGCTAGGGGACAACGAAAATTATTTGGTGTTTCTTATAAACTTTTGACTGAGTCAGGTTTCAGAATTTTCTAATGTTAAACTGTGGGTCTAAGGTGGGGTGAAAACCTTTCCAATTCAAATTGCGCTAGGGGAAACGAAAATTATTTGGTGTTTCTTATAGAACTTTTGACTGAGTCAGGTTTCAGAATTTTCTAATGTTAAACTGTGGGTCTAAGGTGGGGTGAAAACCTTTCCAATTCAATTGCGCTAGGGGACACGAAAATTATTTGGTGTTTCTTATAGAACTTTTGGCACTGAGTCAGGTTTCAGAATTTTCTAATGTTAAACTGTGGGTCTAAGGTGGGGTGAAAACCTTTCCAATTCGGCTAGGGGACAACGAAAATTATTTGGTGTTTCTTATAAAACTTTTGGCACTGAGTCAGGTTTCAGAATTTTCTAATGTTAAACTGTGGGTCTAAGGTGGGGTGAAAACCTTTCCAATTCAAATTGCGCTAGGGGACGACGAAAATTATTTGGTGTTTCTTATAAACTTTTGGCACTGAGTCAGGTTTCAGAATTTTCTAATGTTAAACTGTGGGTCTAAGGTGGGGTGAAAACCTTTCCAATTCAAATTGCGCTAGGGGACAACAAAATTATTTGGTGTTTCTTATAGAACTTTTGACTGAGTCAGGTTTCAGAATTTTCTAATGTTAAACTGTGGGTCTAAGGTGGGGTGAAAACCTTTCAATTCAAATTGCGCTAGGGGACGACGAAAATTATTTGGTGTTTCTTATAGAACTTTTGATACTGAGTCGGTTTCAGAATTTTCTAATGTTAAACTGTGGGTCTAAGGTGGGGTTGAAAACCTTTCCAATTCAAATTGCACTAGGGGACGACAAAAATTATTTGGTGTTTCTTATAGAACTTTTGATACTGAGTCCGGTTTCAGAATTTTCTAATGTTAAACTGTGGGTCTAAGGTGGGTGAAAACCTTTCCAATTCAAATTGAGCTAGGGGACAACGAAAATTATTTGGTGTTTCTTATAGAACTTTTGATACTGAGTCCGGTTTCAGAATTTTCTAATGTTAAACTGTGGGTCTAAGGTGGGGTGAAAACCTTTCCAATTCAAATTGCGCTAGGGGTCAACGAAAATTATTTGGTGTTTCTTATAGAAACTTTTGATACTGAGTCAGGTTTCAGAATTTTCTAATGTTAAACTGTGGGTCTAAGGTGGGGTGAAAACCTTTCCAATTCAAATTGCGCTAGGGGGCGACGAAAATTATTTGGTGTTTCTTATAGAACTTTTGATACTGAGTCCGGATTCAGAATTTTCTAATGTTAAACTGTGGGTCTAAGGTGGGGTGAAAACCTTTCCAATTCAAATTGTGCTAGGGGGCGACGAAAATTATTTGGTGTTTCTTATAGAACTTTTGATACTGAGTCCGGATTCAGAATTTTCTAATGTTAAACTGTGGGTTTAAGGTGGGGTGAAAACCTTTCCAATTCAAATTGCGCTAGGGGACAACATTGACATTTAATGGGTTAGGAGCGAGAATGATATTGGTAAACAGAAGGTCATAAAACAAATTCTGAGTTTATGCCTGACGCATTCGTGAAATCTTATGAAAAATGTAAATATAGCTAAGGAGAACAAAGAAATAATGATGTCAATATTTATGGATTTGAGCAAGGTGTTTGATGTAATAGACCATAATATTCTACTTAATAAATTGTATTGTTATGTTTTTGAGGGGCAATCGTGATTGAATTAAAAGTTATTTGCCCGATAGATATAATTTTGTTTGGTGATACATTCATAATTAGTTGGGTGTCCCTTATAAAAAATCATTTTCTGTCTAACGATTTATTTATTGGGTAACTTTGTTAATTCTGTTATATTACTAATATATATTGAAAGTTGCTTTTACTTTTATTCATTCCGGTTGATAATTACATTATTACTTTATAACTTGCTATATCCACATCAAGAGTGGTCTGGAAGGAAGAGTGGTCTGGAAGGAAGATCTCTCAACCAGCAGGTGTTCTTCGAAAATATAAAGATGTCATTAGTCGACCGATCCCGTTATAGAGGATTGTGTTTCGCCTAATTTCAACTTTTAAATGAATTGTTTCGTAAATTTTCGTTATTCGTGACTTAAATATTTATAATAAAAAATTAAGTGTGTAAAATATTTTATTTAATAAACAGAATTTAATTGGATTCATCCCAACGTCAGACCATTACTTTGGTCTTATATAATTATTTTAGGAGAATTTAATAAACATAATATTAAAGTACATTTCTTTCTCATTAAAATGTTCAGGGTCACGCGGCCTGTTTTGCCTTTTTTTTTGTTTCACTACAGATTTGTTTGTGGGTACTTCTTTTATTTATTTATTGTAGTACTTGTTACCTTATTTCTATACAATAATGTCTTGAAGTGAGTGATACTGACATCGTGTGTAATGATTCATTGAGGCAGTGAAACTAATTTTCTTTTCAGATATGCAAGTTACCCATAAAATTTGAAGCTAAAGTAAGTAAAGAAAACTAATTTTGATGGGAGACTTGTCTTGCTAAGAGGCCTCCAAGACTAAACTTCTCTCTACTTTTTTTTTTTTTTTTTCCAACGTCAGACCATTACTTTGGTCTTATATAATTATTTTAGGAGAATTTAATAAACATAATATTAAAGTACATTTCTTTCTCATTAAAATGATGCATAATAATATATATCTAGCAGGAACAATCCGATCATTGCAAAAAAAAAAAAAAAAACTGGAAAGATATGCAATTCCAGGTTTAATAATAATAAAGATTGAGGTAAAAATTATTTATTTAATAAACAGAATTTAATTGGATTAACTACCGTCATATATATTGTGGTACACTATTTAAATGGATGATTAATATATGGTTTTTTGCTATCTGGGACACATGGCGCTATCTGGAATACATTGCGCTATCTGGCAACTCAGCCAGAATAGATGTTTATAAAAGACCGAGAGACGACTGACGGAGTCATGCCTTTTACTTCTCCTACTTTTCTTTCACCATCTTTCTCTACTAAAAAAAAAAAAAAAAAATGGTGTCAATAATCCAGCAGGGTTGAAAGCACCTTAAACAGAAAAAAAAAAAAAAAAAAAAAAAAAAAAAAATTCCAGCTCGGCTCCCAGCCGAGCAAGGACCTCTGGTCCTTCTCTTTCTGGCCCTTTGGGAAAACCCCTTAGAGGCCTCTTAGGTTAGGTAAACGAAAATAACTTGGGGGAGAACTCCGCCTCCAAGTTGCATGCCTTGCAATCAAAGGCCACTACTCTCTCTATCTCTCCTTCAGGTGTCTCTCTCTCTTTCAGGTGTACCCCTACCCCCCCTTGGCTCAGCCAACTGGCTGATTAGGAGCCTATAAAACAACGCCTACTCGGCTGGTCTTAATATGCACTTGGCTTCTGCCAGGTGAACACCTCTCCTCCTTTCTGGCCCTTTGGGGGGAATAGCTTGGGGGAGAACTCAGCCCCCAAGTTGCATGCCCCTTGCAACCCCGGTTGGCAACAAAGGCCAGTACTCTTTTTTTTTTTTTTGCAACACCCCCGCCCCCCTTTGCAACATTACATAATAACTTGCACCATTCTTGCACTCTCCCCTTTTGCGGCTATACTACTGGCTGAACAGGAAAAGCGTGATATATTATCAGGAAGTTTATTCAAAATATACAAAGTCAATCAGATCAAATTAATATATGGAAAATTAAGTTTCAAGATAAAATCATATTACAAGACAAACCGATAAAGTTTTATGTTGAAATGTCAATACCTCAATGCTCAATAGTCCAATAGTCATGATAGTTCAATGTTCATAAGCTTTGTTCTTACATTACTGTAATGTTGCACACCCCTTTATAACTGAATTTAATTATCCCAGAAGAGTTCCTTGTTCCATGCACGGTCTGTGTGTATCATATATATATATATATATATATATATATATATATATATATATATATATATATATATATATATAATCAAAATATAGCATTAAGTAAAATATAGTAAAATATAGTATAAAGTACATAGTATAAAAATATAGTATAGAAAAAACATAATATAAATTAATCTCTATACATTTGCTTACCTTTCAATCTGGAGTTATTCTCCCAAACTGAGCGATTCCTCTGATAATATAATAGGACTTCTTTTCAGCACTCATTATGATAACTTGTATCTTGCTCAGTATGAAACAGCTAAAACCCTTAGACGTAGTACCAGACTAGTACCAGACGTAGTACCTATATGGGCATGAGTGTATTACTGATTACATAATCAGGCATTGTTGCCAGATGACTAACATAAATATTCTGTAAATATTAGACCAAAATTTCTAGATTAAGTATTAAATTTCTGGGATATATATGATGATTTATCTGTTTTTAGATCAGCAGCTCTCTTTCTCTACTTTGCTTAATACAATTTTCCCTACTTTACTTAAATACACTTAAGTCAATTTCAAATATCCTGCCATTACCTGAAAATTCACACAGGAAAATACACAAATTGTCAAGTCAGAGTATTCTCCACACAACACCTGCCACGTAGCCTTATTTCTCTCACAAATTTGTATGAAATTCCAATGAAGTGACAACACTGACACAGGCTCACAAAATGTCGCTAAATTCACTTCAAATAGTAGTCAAAAAGTAGCTAGATGTGGACCCATTATACTTACCAGTCATTAGACTTACCAATCAAACTCATTTCATCACTGTAGCAAAATGTACGAAAATAATTAAAATAAGTTAAAAAAGTATCTCAAATCTGAAAATTTACCCATTTCGTATCATTTAGGTCAGCGACGTAAGATAGGACTACCAATATCAAAAAGGATCCAAATGATACTTTCGTATCCCCACTGGGGACACTGATCCAGACGAATAGCCATCGGTTATTTCTCTGGAAGCACTTCCCTGTCAAATTGATGGTTATTTGCCGTAGTCGCGGCAAAATATCCAAGAGTTATTCAGGCGTGGGCTGAACAGGAAAAGCGTAATATATTATCAGGAGGTTTATTCAAAATATACAAAGTCAATCCGATCAAATTAATATATCGAAAATTAAGTTTATAAGATAAAATCATCTTACAAGACAAACCGGTAAAGTTTTGTGTTGAAGTGTCAATACCTCAATGCTCAATAGTCATGATAGTTCAATGTTCATAAGCACTGTTCTTACATTACTGGAAGGTTACACACCCCATTATTAACAATTTAAAAATATTCCAAGCAAATCAAAATAATACATGGAAAATTTAATATATATATATATATATATATATATATATATGATAAAATTACAATAAAAATTGATGAATTTTTATTTATTAAAGTCAATACCTCAATGTTCAATTGGTATGATAGATTAATATTTATAAGCACTGCTCTTACCCCCCCAAATACACTTGATAAAACCATTGTCGGGTTTTGGGTGCCTGTCTCCTCCTCACACATACTAAGTGACACCAGACCAAACATGAGTCACATTCAACTGATACCTGATCATCACACTTAGTGGTACATACTGCACACCCATAAGTCTTATCCAACTCCTTCTGCTCGACCACATGTGTCAAACAAAGCCTTGAAGGCATCATCAGCATCATCATCATCTCTCAGAGAAAGTACTGCACGCGATGGTGGTGGGGACTGTGAGAGATTCATTTATGAACTGGTGGTTGGAGCTGCCTGGAACATCCGGTGGTACTCCCTGAAGCACTCTTTGCTCCAACGCTCATGGACAGCATCGGCAGCAAACAATCAAAGCCCCATATGTTCACGGATTGTTTACAGGGCAGCTGCTGTCAAACTTAGAAGTTGAATGTACATGAAGTAGCGGGAACATGTACAACCCCTATAGAAGTGGTGGTGGTGACCTGGGTGCTGTCATCTGGTGTCTCCTGGAGCTGAACTTGTGCCCTGGCACTGATCTATTTTTCAATGATGGCTAGGGCATAGGGGGGTTAACATGCTGCTGGAACAGGAGTGCTGCATTGGAGATGGTAGGCTGCACAGGCTGCTTGGAAAGATGGAGAATGTTCTGTGACCTCTCTCATTCCTCAGTGTATTCAGTACTCGAAGGAAAGCAGTGAAGAATTGTGGCAGAGACTGGCGTGGAGAGGTGACGTACTTCACTTTCTGGAACAGTGATTCTGGGTACGTGACATGTGAATTTCATTCTTGAAAAGTGGAAACACTGGTCTGGGTTGGCAACCCTGCGCCAGCCTCCCCTCACCAGTCCTGTTGAATCGTTGTGTAGCTGTGTAGGATATGGTAGCCTAAGGATTAGCAGCAATGGTATTGTTGCATCAGTGATTAGATATGCGAATTATGATAGGTATATTATAGTAAACCACATGAACATTCGGTGTAAATATAACTTGGTGCAGATGGACTTGGACAATTGTACAGTTGGTGGTATCAAATATGGTTTGCATGTCCACTTGGCCAGAATGTTTCAGATGCCAACATCGTTGACCTAATTTATGCTTGTTTCTGTGCCATAGTTGAGCTTTTTTGTATTTGTTCCTCTGTATCTATTTTAATGAATCTGGTTATTATATTTGTATATATAGTTGTGGTTTTGATATGTACCAGGTACGCCTGTGTATGAAATAAACAATATTATGATTATTATTATTACTACTTATTTATTGCCATAAATGTATTTTTTATATGCTTGTCATATTAAATTAAAAAATATGTATATATATCAAATAGAATGGATACTTTTTTGTCTCTTTTGGTACATTGTTATTTTGTCCACTGGGAACACTGGTCTGGATCACTGTTAAATAACTTCTGTCAAACAACTGTTGAAGTACAGTTATACAAAGGGGCAGCATATCATATGACTCACAACCGCAATGAATGGGTTAATAACTATTCATAACCATTAAGTTATTCATATATTTCAAATGCCATTGAATACATTGATATACACTGATTTTTGTCTTGGTATAAATTCAGCTGATTTGATCAATCCCAGAATAGGCACCTGAAATCATTTTTAGGTGCTTAATCTGGGATTGAGGCAAAACACAGGTGCTTAATCTGGGATTGAGGAGAAAAAATATAAACAGTTTTTAGAGATATAATTTCATTGTTTTTATCAATATTTGAAAAAATCAACTCTAACCTAACCTATATCTATACCAATTTATGTGGCAAGATAGATTTGCTTCAGATGGATTCAGAAACATTCGGGCCTCATATTGCAGGAATTTATAATATCTAAAATTTTTCTTATTCATTAAACCACTTTAAACCTTTGCCTTTATTACATTTGTAATAAACTTTGTATAAACAATAAATTTTGTAATCATCAGGTTTTTTTTATTTAATTCCTTGCAAGGTGCCTATTCTGGGATTGAGGTTGAACGCAGGTGCTTCATCTGGGATTGAGGTACAGTGCTTACAATAAGTCTCGCGCCTCTGTTTCGTCCCAAGCTAGTCTGTTAGGTATAAAATGGGCGGTCCTTATGGTAGCGGAGATGGGTTCGGATTGGTGCACATAATTGCTCTAACCCCATCAATGACGTCCACATTATCATTGTGTCGATCATCTATCTATTTATATTTAGAGACATACTGTATATAGATATATATAGAGTATGCAGGAGATAACGCTCTCTCTCTCTCTCTCCCATCTCCCCATTCGCTGATGACACCAAGCTTGGGGCCAATGTGGAACGCCCGAAGCGATTGAGGAACTACGTGCGGACCTAGGTAGGACAGGAGAGTGGTCTGAAAAATGGCAAATGCCGTTTAACTTGGGTAAATGCAAAGTATGTTGGGGAGTAATATCGAGGCGACTGATTTGGAAAAGGACTGGGTGTGTTAATTAGCAGCGACCTTAAATTTACCAAACAGTGAGTAGAGGTTGAAAAGAAAGCCAGAAGATGTTAGGTTATATCAGGAGGCAATTTCAGTTTCGAACAAGGAGATTGTGCTCTCTCTGTACAATTCCTGGTTCGGCCGCACCTGGAATATGCTGTGCAGTTTTGGTCGCCCACCCTCAGGAAAGATATTGAGAGGCTGGAGCGAGTGCAGGTGAGGGCCACAAAGTTAATCCTTCCGTTAGGCATATGGGCTACAATCGATGGTTACGCGCCCTGAACTTGTTTTCGCTGGAAACTCGGAGGCTGCGCGGTCAACTGATCGAGGTTTTCAAGTTCTTACGCGGGTTCAACGATGTCGATTTTAGAGCATGTTTAGTTTAAATGATAACCCAACTCGCAACAATGGTGGAAGTTGGATTTGAAACGGTTTAGGACTAGTGTGTGTGGAATTACTTTACGTATAAGATCTGTCACACGTGGAACAGGTTACCTTCAGAAGTTGTGAACAGTTCCTCTGTGGATCAGTTCAAGAAAAGGTTAGACCAAATCTTGCACACCATTTGAGGGTGTAGAAAATTTTCCCTGGCACCTTTGCCATTGGTACCTCCTCGGTATGGGCCGCAAGGCCTTTTGAGGTACTTCTTTTCCTTGTAACTCTCTCTCTCTCTCTCACGCCATGGCAATGTATCCATATAACATTAATAATAACCGAAACTCGAGAAAATATACTCTCTGCCTTCCGCTCTCTCCCAAATCCTTTTCTCTTAGTAACTGTTAATACAAACTAATGTATCATATTTGCGACTTTTTAACTCTGGTAGGATTCAATTCCATTCCTATAGTGTAAGATATTAAATTCATGTGTGTATTATGCCATATGATGTGCGTAATAAATAATCATTTTTGAATAGTTGGAGCGTTGAAGGTCATCTGTAGTAATCTAGACTACCCCTCAAGCCCACTCTCAACACTAGATTCCCCTAAGACACAGGCGTCTTCAAGTAACATGAATGCGTAGAGATCTAAGGTGTTAGATTCCATATTATATAATTTATGTGCTAGGTTTAAGAACGCTGGCATGAAGGATGGAAGGAAGGGACAGTAAAAGCGATAATAGGTTTAATGAAGGAAGTGGAATGAGGATGGAGGAAGCGTTGCTATGTCGAAGGAAACGAGGTTGGGTGGGGAATTACGAAGGGAGGAGGAAAGGGAGCCAGAGATTATTAATCTAATTCTGCCACCACGTTCTCCTGATATGAATCCGATTGAAAACCTTGGGCAATAATGATTAACGAATGGGAGCAACGCAATGAAAGAACATTTGAAGCACTTTTAGCTCACACGAGGAATAGTTGGGAGAGCTTACGTCGAAACACCAAAACATTCCCTACAATCTGGCCTCTTCTTTGCCGCAACGATTGCAAGAAATTATTGATGCCGGAGGAAGCTATACGAAATACTGATGTTAAAGCCATGACGTAAATGTGTATCGAATATATATTTATGTTAATATAGAATTTATTATTTTTTATGTTTGACATCTCTAAAAAATAATATTGTGACCATGAAAGAACTTTACTATCCTTAGTTAGAATCTTTTCTTGCAATGTCTACGCTCGTGGAGATGATAATATATGCATTGTTGAAACAAACTATGAGAAAGTAATAGTTTCAGGAAAAAAATAAAAACTGGCAACATCGAGGCCATCACATGTTTTGGGAATTGTCATATGATATGCTACAATAAACTCTTATATAATATTATATACAGTATATACTATATTACGTAATAATTACGATGAACAAATCAAATGCAAAATTTCTCTGATTCACGGCCCACAGTCTTGCTTTAGACTAATGACTTCATAAGATGAATAGGTTACCACTTAAAACAATGGATAAACTATCTATTAGTGAGACGACCGTGACTTCCTCGAAATGCGAGCGCGTGAGAGGTTCACTGAGGAATTTGATCATTAGATTCTTCACGTAGGATATGTATCACAAACAACAATATTGACAACAATTCCCAACAATTACTTAATATCAATCATTGCATTTGAGCAAATAATTTAGACCTGCGTCAAAATAACTTGGTATCATGCCATGATTTGGGATATTTTCCGAATTAGTCGTTCTCTATAGTCTACAGTATATATTGAGACGGTATAATGTAATGCCCAGCTAATATTATGATGACTAGGATTGCTCCATAACCATCCCAACATCCCGAAACTTGGTCATTCTGCTTCTTAATCATTTGTATTTTAAACACTAAAATGTAGCAGAAGTGACGTAATAATGGACGTCATTGATGGGGTTAGAGCAATTATGTGCACCAATCCGAACACACCTCCGCTGCCATAAGGACCGCCCATTTTATACCTAACAGACTAGCTTGGGACGAGACAGAGGCGCGAGACTTATTGTAAGCACTGTACATCAGGTGCCTATTCTGGGATTGACCCGCTGATTTTTATGTTTTCGCGTTTGCTGGTTTAAAAAATCGCATTCATATTGTTCGATCACCCACTGTTTTTGCGGATATATAAATTGACGATGGGTTAGGTTAAGTCGTAATATTTTGGTTAGTTTTAACGTTTTATTTGATTAGGTATACGCGGACAAAGTTGCGGAACGCAAACTACAATAGGATAATGTGGAGGGAACGTAAACTACACTAGGATAATATAGGGCAGAGGTTCTGAAACTTGGGGTATTAATATGGTACAAATTTCAACATTAAAGGTAATTCGGGTTATTTTCAGTAATTAATTTTTCCACTTTCTTTACAACTTCGGCATTGCAAGTTTGTGTGGAGTAATGAGATTAGTTAAGATCAGGAAAAGGGGTAACGGGGTCAAAAAGTTTAAGAACCACTGATATAGGGGAACGTAAACTACACTAGGCACCACAGGGATATATATGTAAACTACACTTGCTCCAAAATCAATTTAAAAATTAACAATATGTCTATACTATCGTTATTTTGATGTTCATGGACCCATGGACACCACCTCCACCTATATACGCCACTCACCAATACTATATATGCATATACGAGTAAATTTATACTCTTTAAACACATGTAAAACTTCAACTTAAATTGTTAAAATAATTGATTGAAAACATTGTTACATTTTCACTGTGATCCAAGTAAAGACAAAATATTAATGGTCTGAATAATAAAATATGAAATGCTAATGAAGATGATATTTGGTGTACTCTTGGAAATAGTGGGTCATGTAACAGGGGTAATTATAGCTTTACGTGATGTCCTAACACGGCTTGTTACGTCATCCGCACGCAGACGATAGTCACCTATACATCTACAACACTCTAATATTACTTTAACCCTTTCATACCTGATTTTCGTTTACTTTTCATGCCACAAAAAAACACTTGTTTTATATCTCCAGAACGACTAAAATCTCAAAATTTTATGGTCTCATTTGCGCCCATACGGCAAGAAAGGGTTAACTTCGTTGAAATCTGTGAAGCGGTTTTGGGTCATGGCAGAGACGAAGCCCAAATTGGAAGTGCGTTCTGCACGACAAATTTGATAAAGACCAGAATCCAGACGCAGTTCCATAATTACCAACCTTATCTAACATAACCATCTATTAACAATTTAATATATTTTGACCTACATCAGGATTTTGGAATTTCTGCACGCTTCATTTATTCTAATATTATTAAGGCGACCCTAATAAATTTAAGAAAGTTAATAACAAGGTTAAAAATTTGCTATTGTTAAGTTAAAACTTTCGTGATGGATTAATAAAATTAACGAAAATGTGTAGTGAAACTACGTAAGCAAATAAGTGATTTCCGCTTCTCTGACATGATGTTATAATATGAATTCTGGATTCTTATTTACGTAATCAAAGAAAGAAATCATATCCTTCCAACGGGAAGAAATTTCGCCAAAACTACATATATACCAAATTACAAGCAGCACAAGCTACCTCGGCTGCGGTGGGGCGCAGCTTCTCTATGCTGAAAAGAAAATTTTTTGGCAAAAGACAAACTTCGTGCCCAAAAATATTGAGAAGTACTTTATGCTTCATTATAATTCAGTCACTAAATAAGTTCGTTAATAATTAAATTAACGTGATGTGTTTTATTATTAAGGATTAGTATTTACCCATAAATAGGTTACAAATAAAGAATTTTCTAGATTAAAACTGAGTCACTAGTTATTATAAAAATAACATCAATCGCAA
Source organism: Bathynomus jamesi (assembly GCA_023014485.1). NCBI lineage: Eukaryota > Metazoa > Arthropoda > Malacostraca > Isopoda > Cirolanidae > Bathynomus > Bathynomus jamesi. Next base: position 388,730 of record JAJOZX010003986.1, read on the forward strand.
TAATATTACAAATTTAAGAGTTTTTTTTAAAAATACCAAATAAAGGTAATGAGAACTCAACCAAACAAATTTCTTTTTTTTTGTCTCCCTCGAAGTTATGGTTACAAAATTCCCAAATTTACAATATAATTTTTTTTTTTTTTTTTCTGTTTAACGTGCTTCAACTCTACTGGATTATTGACACTATTTTTTTTTTTGTCTTCCCGAAAGAAGATTACAAAATTATAACATATATATTGCGTATAAACTGAATGAAATGAGATAAAAACTGTATGTAAGAATTACAAAAATAATAGGAAATGCAGTATAGTGATATATTGACAGGAATTTTATTTAGAAATTTTTTCCTTAAAGAAAAAAAATTAGAATAAAAGAAATTTAATTTTATAATTTGGAAAAATTCTATGGTTAACTAATATATTTCTATAATATTTTAATTCTCTTTCATAATCACTGGCCAACAAAATGAAACTTTTTTCTCTCATCACAAACATGATCACACGTTTCTTAATGCATTTTTCGCGCTGATTCCGCATCTGGTTTTATTTTTTTTCTAGCACGTATAGTTATATAGATACACTGGTTTTGATACCTTATTCATTTTACTTATAAATAAAGAATAGATACATTATTTTATTAAAATCGCTGTGAGTGTGATTTCCTTTTGTAAATTTGGCCTGGATTGTCACGATACAGCATCCAACAATGGGCCGCCATCATGCTTTCATTCCAATATCCTTGGTAGCGCTTCTCCATCATCTGAATATCTTGATGGAAGCGCTCTCCTTGCTCGTCACTCACTGCACCAAGGTTTTCAGGAAAGAAATCTAAGTGGGAATGCAGGAAGTTAATTTTTAACGACATTCGACACTCCATTTCTTTGAAGGCATCAAGGAGGTTCTTGACTCCATCCTTATACGCAGGTGACTTGTTGCTTCCAAGAAAGTTTTCACATATCCATTTGAACGCCAGCCAAGCCTTCAATTCCAGCGGACTTAGGACTTTTTCAAATTCAGTGTCATTCAAAACCTCCCTTATTTGTGGCCCAACAAAATTCCTTCCTTCAATTTTGCTGCAGTAACCTTCGGAAATTTCCTTGAAAGGTATTGGAACCCTTCAGAATTGACTTTACCCATTGCTTTAACAAAATTCTTCATTAAACCAAGTTTAATGTGAAGAGGTGGCAGATAGATCTTTTGGGGATCCACTAAAGGGACAGACTGGACATTGCTTATCCCTGGGACATATGTATACCTAAGTGGCCAGTCACTTTTGGTGTAATGTTCTATAGTGGCGCGACTGTCCCACAGGCAAAGGAAACGACAAAATTTTGTGAATCCTGACTGCATACCCATAAGCATTCCTATAACTTTTAGATCTCCACAAACATTCCATTGATGACTGTCGTATTTGATTGCCTTAAGTAGTATATCCATATTGTCATATGTCTCTTTTAGATGGACGGAATGGGCAATGGGGATGGATGACATTATATTACCATTATGCAAAAGAACTGCTTTCAGGCTTCTCTGCGATGAATCAATGAAGAGGCGCCACTCAGATGCCACATACGTCTGAGATATGGCTGTAAATAGTCCATTGATGTCATGGCAATAACAGAGAGGACCGTCTACTGAAAAGAATGCTGTTAATTCAAAATTTTGCTTTCGGTAGTAACTAATACGAACATTGTTCTCAAGTAAATTGTTCTCCTTTAGTCTTGAGGCGAGAAGCTCTGATTTCTCTTTAGACAGCGATAAGTCTCTAACAAGATCATTCAACTGTCCTTGGGTTAACTTTTTAGGCTCTAAATGTCTACCTTCAAAAGTGTACTCTGGTTCTGTAGATGGTCCGGAAACGCTAGTTGCACCTTCATCACTTTCCATGTCATCTATGATAGAATCTAGCCTATCACTTGGGGGAATTGGAATGGGCAATGTTTCATCATGTTTTACTGGTCTACGTGCTGAATCCAAGTTTGGATATACAATCTGGTGTTTGTTCTTGGCAGAAAACCCCATTAAGTTCACACCACAAAAATAACAGTCTTCATGATGATCTCTCGGCTCCCTCCATATCATGGGTATGGCAAATGGCATTGAAGCTTTCTTTTTGTTAAGCCAATCACGTAATCCATTTGAAGAGCCAGAACAGATTTGATGTGGCGCCCATGGTTTATCTTGGTCACCTAGATGGCAACCAAAGTATAGCTTGTATATTTTCTTAATGTCGGTTGTAATACTTCGTCGCTGTGTTTTAGTTGTCAACTGGCCGCATACGAAACAGAACTTGTCGGGGTCATTCTTACATTGTCGAGGCATGTTGACTGACCTGAGCAAACTATAAATTCAAAAAAAAATGTACACCAACTTGACACAACAAGTTCTTGGACTGGACTGATCTTTTGAAATAAATAAGATGAATAAACTAAAAAAACAATAAAATAAACACAATCAAATGTTGAAATATTAGTATTTTGCCTATTTAAAATGGTTAAATCTGTGTAGTTATATATATGCCTTCATCTTGAAAACTATACGTGCTAGAAAAAATCTGAATGCAGTTTTGGAATCAGCGTGAAAAATGCTATCCAGCCACCACAAAGTTTACTCTGATGAAAAATCTTTGTTGACCAGTGTAATGATCAAAAAGGTTTTGATCAGTGCTGGGCAGCGCAAACGAAAATTCACTTGCGCAAGCGCAAATGCGCAAACCCAAACCCATACCTTGCGCAAGCGCAAATGCGCAAACCCAAACCCATACCTTGCGCAAGCGCAAATGCGCAAACTTCTCGAAACTTGCGCTTGCGCAAACGCAAACTATTTATATATACAGGGTTTTCCAAAAAAAAAAAATAGGTGCGGTTTTTTTGGGACACCCTGTATAAAATTAAATTTATAGTAAATCAAATCAAGAGACTTTATTAACAGACACACGATCCAGAGATATATCAATAAAGAATAGATACAAAATTACAATGTTAAATAAATAATAATAAAAAAAAAGAAATTACAATATTACAAAAAACAACACTTCAAAGCTCTTCCTCATGTAGGTCCGCCTGGAGGGGAGCTTGAAGCTGGGGTTCAGGTACTTGAGGAACCTGGTGAAAGATGGGGACTCCGTGGTTTTGGCGGGCAACATCTCTTCAACCATGAACCTGTGGAGAAGTTGAAAATTAAATTCATTTTGAACATTTTCAATAAATGTATTTTAAAACATAAGTTACAAAAAAGATTAGGTATGATTGTAAGGAAAGTCTTTATCTTATCTTTACAATTAATTTTTATTTTTATATCATAAATATTTGATATATTTAATAAATTATTTAAATTATTCTATTATTAGTGTATAAAATTAAGATTTATAATTATTATTTATTTACCTGTGCAAAAGGTCCTGGGCCTTGCTATTGTTGAAGGCGGCAGATCCAGCAAAGGAGGACTCTATGCTGGCCTGGCGCATTCTCTTGGGGCCAGAGTCCTTGGTGTCACCAGAGAGGGACCGGCCGCGCTTGGACCCACCAGTGATGGCAGCGAGGAGGTCTTTGCTCTGGTTGGGGTGAACCTTGAAAAAAAAAATTATAAATTATATTGTAATGACAGTGATATACAACAGAGGTGTTTGAATTGAGACAAAGTATAATTTATTATTTAATATTTAATTATATTTTAATAAATAATAATTTCTAAAGTTAACTACTTATCAAGTTTTTTTAAAATTTTAAATTTATAAATAAACTTAAACTCACATGCTGGTAGTGGCTCTTGAGGGTGTACATGCTGATGGTGTTGACGCTGACCTTGGCCTTGCACCTCTTATAGATGATGCTGCCCCTGTAGACCACCCTGCCCCTCTCAACCACCCTCTTCTTGCTGGTCAAAGGTCCAAAGAAGGTGTCCAGGTGGGGCCAGGGGTTGTTGAGGTCCTCTTCCTCCTGGTGAGGCTCTGAGCCATGGCTGGTCACGCTGCCGGCCGGGCTGGGGGCAGTGGTGGGGCTGGACAGAGACTGGTGTCTGAGGCTGTCCATGGTTCACTAGTTATAGACAGTAGTTATGACTTATGAAGTTTCTAGAAGTTACTAGAGTAGTTAGTAGTTTGAACTCTGAAATAAAATTAAAATCAACTAATCAAACAAACGTGTTTCACTAGCGTTGTTGGTATACTAAGTGCTCACTGCTGTCTGGCGGCGCCACCTGTCTGGTAGTCACGTGATTATGAGCTAAATCCACAATTTTTAATATTGTTTTTTTTTCACGTTTGCGCACAAGTTTGCGTTTGCGCAAGTACTTGCGCAAACGCAAATGCGCAAGTTTGCGCAACCGAAATCACACTTGCGCAATTGCGCAATTTGCACTGGTTTTGATAAAGAACTATAACTATTATATGGGCTGCCAAAAGAGATCGTATAATGGCTGTTCCATCGGAGACTGCTAGTATCTCCGGCTCGTGATTTGAACCTGAACTTACGACCGAGGAGGTGCAGACATTTATGAAAGAAAAAGTGAACCTTCAGGTTACATGTACGAAAATGGCGTGGGTGGAAGGTTTGAAACACCAAGAGTTCAATCGGCCAATTTCTCTCACAAATTCACACAGATTCATACAAAAATTCACACAAAACTCAGAAAATTTTGTTGTTTTTTTTAAATGAATGGAATTAAAAATTCACTTGCTTGATAGAAGTTTATAATATAAATGTTTGCAACACGTAGGCCTATTTCTTACATAAATTTGGGGGAAATTCCCATGAAGAGGCAACGCTGCGTCATGTATGTGATTTTTCCAAAAAAAAATTTAATGAATGAATAGAATTATAATTCAAATTACTTGACAGAAAATTAAAGGAATATTTTCTTATATTTCAAAAATAAAATTATTTATTATGTGAAATGAAGTTAATTACTGTACTTACAACAAAACAACAACAACTTTGTTATCGTTAATGCAGAAAAGTGATTTACAAAGACTATGAGATCAATTTGCGCGAGTTGTTTTTATTTTTCATCAAGCACAAACATATCTACTGCAAATCTGACATTTTAGCTCTGTATTCATGACATAAAAGCTACCATATCCTTGGTATTATCACCCATATCTTACCATATCCTTGGTATCATCTCCCAGTACAGGTTGTAGCTATCCTCAGGGCAGGCGAGAACTGCCCCAGGCCCAGGGGAAGGATTAGTATATGTACCCCCCCCTGTTTACTCTTTATTTTCTTATGAATGTTTTTTGTGTACATAACAAGCAAACTGATTATATGTCCAAGTCACTATTCAAAACATACAGTATGATAATCTATAAAATGTATGTTTATTAATTATATTTCCTCTGTTATTTAATCAATTCGTTTATTAATATTTTTAGATTTTATCCCCCTCTTTCGGGGCTCCCTAGAGGTCCGGGCCCCGCGGATTTAACCCGGCTTCCCCGCCCTCTCGGGAGTCCTGGCCATCCTACAAAACATATTAAGATATGGCTCATATATATATATATATATATATATATATATATATATATATATATATATATAATCAAATAACATTAAGTAAAATATAGTATAAAGTACATAGAATAAAAATATAGTATAGAAAAACAATATAAATTAATCTCTGTACATTTGCTTACCTTTGAATCTGGAGTTATTCTCCCAAACTGAGCGATACCTCTGATAATAGAACTTCTTTTCAGCACTCATGATAACTTGTATCTTGCTCAGTATGACGCAGCTAAAACACTTAGACGTAGTACCAGGCTACCACCAGCCTATGTAGACATGAAGAGGCAGTGTATACTGATTACATAATCATGCATTGTTTGCCAGATGACCTATATAAATATTCTGTAAACATTAGGCCAAAATCTTTACGTTAAGTATTAAATTTCTGGGATATATATGATGATTTATCTGTGTTTAGATCAGCAGCTCTCTTTCTCTACTTTGCTTAACCTTTTAACGCCGGAATTGTTTGTAGGGGTAAGTTTTAAATACAATTTTCCCATACTTTACTTAAATACATTTACTTAAGTCAAATTCAAATATCCTGCCATTACCTGAAAATTCACAAATTGTCAAGTCAGTGTGTTCTCCCACAAAACCTCCCACGTAGCCTTATTTCTCACACAAATTTGTAGAAAATTCCAATGAAGTGACAACACTGATACAGGTTCACAAAATGTCGCTAAATTCACTTCAAATAGTAGTCAAAAGTCGCCAGATGTGGAGTAGCCAAAATATCGCTAAAATGTTTAGTATAGTAGCCAAATTGGAGTCGACAAATCACTTCAAAAAGTCGCCAGATGTGGAGATGTGGACACATTAAACTTACCAATCATAAACTCATTTCATCACTGTAGCAAAATGTACAAAAATGGTTAAAATAAGTTAAAAAAGTATCTCAAATCTGAAAATTTACCCATTTCGTATCATTTAGGTCAGCGACGTAAGATACGTAGTACTACCAATATAAAAAAGGATCCAAATGATACTTTCATATCCCCCCTGGGGACACTGATCCAGACGAATAGCCATCGGTTATTTCTCTGGAAGCACTTCCCTGTCAAATTGATGGTTATTTGCCGTAGTCGCGGCCAAATATTAACATATGGAAAATCAAGTTTATAAGATAAAATCATCTTACAAGACAAACCGATAAAGTTTTGTGTTGAAGTGCCAATACCTCAATGCTCAATAGTCATGATAGTTCAATGTTCATAAGCACTGTTCTTACATTACTGGAAGGTTACACACCCCGTTATTAGCAATTTAAAAATATTCCAAGCAAATCAAAATAATACATGCAAAATTAATATATATATATATATATATATATATATATATATATATATATATATATATGATAAAATTACAATAAAAATTGATGAATTTTTATTTATTAAGAAGTCAATACCTCAATGTTCAATTGGTATGATAGATTAATATTTATAAGCACTGCTCTTCCCGTTCAAATACACTTGATAAAACCATTGTCGGGTTTTGGGTGCCTGTCTCCTCCCAACACATGCTAAGTGACACCAGACCAAACATGAGTCACATTCAACTGATACCTGATCATCACACTCAGTGGTACATACTGCACACCCATAAGTCTTATCCAACTCCTTCTGCTCGACCACACGTGTCAATGCCTTGAAGGCATCATCAGCATCATCATCATCATCTCTCAAAGAAAGTACTGCACCACACGATGGTGGTGGGGATTGTGTGAGGTTCATTTATGAACTGGTGGTTGGAGCTGCCTGCAACATACGGTGGTACTCCCTCAAACACTCTTTGCTCCAACGCTCATGGACTGCATTGGCAGCAAACAAATCAAGGCCCACATGTTCACGGATTGCAAATATGTTTATAGGGCAGGTGCTGACAAACTTAGAAGTTGCATGTACATGAAGTAGCGTTAACATTTACAACCCATATAGACTTGGTGCTGGTGAACTGTGTGCTGTCATCTGGTGTCTCCTGGAACTGAGCCTGTGCCCTGGTACTGATCTGCTTTTCAATTATGGCTAGGGCATAGGGGGTTACATGCTGCTGGAACAGTAGTGCTGCATTGGAGAAGGTAGGCTGCACAGGATGCTTGGAAAGATGGAGAATGTTCTGTGATCTCTCTCATTCATCAGGGTATTCAGAACTCGAAGGAAAGCAGTGAAGAATTGTGGCACAGACTGCCGTGGAGAGGTGACGTACTTCACTTTCTGGAACGGTGATTATGACGTGACATGTGAATTTCATTCTTGAAAAGTGAAAACACTGGTCTGGGTTTGCAGCCCCGCGACCAGTCTCCCCTCACCAGTCCTGTTGAATCATTGTGTAGCTGTGTAGGCTATGATAGCTATGTAGCCTAAGTTGTAGCAGCAATGGTATTGTTGCATCAGTGATTAGATATGAGAGTTATGATGGCTATATTATAGTAAACCATATGAACATTCGGCGTAAATATAACTTGGTGCACGTGGACTTTGACAACTGTACAGCTGGTGGTATCAAGCATTGTTTGCATGTCCACTTGGCCAGAATGGTTCAGATGCCAACAATGGTGACCTAATTTTTGCGTGTTTCTGTGCCATAGTTGAGCTTTTTTGTATTTGTTCCTCTGTATCTATTTTAATGAATCTGGTTATTATATTTGTATATATAGTTGTGCTTTTGATATGTACCAAGCACGCCTGTGTATGAAATAAACATTATTATGATTATCATTATTACTACTTATTTATTGCCATAAATATATTTTTTATATGCTTGTCATATTAAATTAAAAAATATATATATATCAAATAGAATTGATACTTTTTGTGCCTTTTGGTACATTTTTTTTTTTGTCTACTGAGAACACTGGTCTGGATCACTGTTAAATAACCTCTGTCAAACAACTATTGAAGTACAGTTATACAAAGGGGTAGCATATCATATGACACAATCGCAATGAATGGGTTAATCACTATTTATAACCATTAAGTTATCCATATATTTCAAATGCCACTGATTACACTGATATACACTAATTTTTGCCTTGGTATAAATTCAGCTGATTTTTATGTTTTCGCGTTTAATTGTTTAAAAAATCGCATTCATATTGTTCCATCACCCACTGTTTTTGCGGATATATAAATTGACGATTGGTTAGGTTAAGTTGTAATATTTTCGTTAGTTTTAACGTTTTCTTTGATTTGGTATACGCGGACAAAGTTGGGGAACGCAAACTACACTAGGATAATGTAGGGGAACGTAAACTACACTAGGCACCACAGGGGAATGTAAACTACACTTCCTCCAAAATCAATTTAAAAATGAACACTGTCTATACTAATACTATACTATCGTTATTTTGATGTTCAAGGCTGGTGGCATGGACCCATGGACACCATCTCCACCTATATACGCCACTGACCCATAGTATAAATGTATATACGAGTAAATTTATACTCTTTAAACACATGTAAAACTTCAACTTGTTAAAATAATTGATTGAAAACATTGTTACATTTTCAATGTGATCCAAGTAAAGACAAAATATTAATGGTCTGAATAATAAAATATGAAATGCTAATGAAGATGATATTTGGTGTACTCTTGGAAATAGTGGGTCATGTAACAGGGGTAATTATAGCTTTACGTGATGTCCGAACACGGCTTGTTACGTTATCCGCACGCAGACGATAGTCACCTATACATCTACAACACACTCCAATATTACTTTAACTTCGTTGAAATCTGTGAAGCGGTTTTGGGTCATGGCAGAGACGAAGCCCAAATTGGAAGTGCGTTCTGCACGACAAATTTAATAAAGACCAGAATCCAGACGCAGTTCCATAATTACCAACCTTATCTAACATAACCATGTATTAACAATTTAATACATTTTGACCAACGTCAGGATTTTGCAATTTCTGCACGCTTCATTTATTCTAATAATAATAATAATAATAATATTATTAAGGCGACCCTAATAAATTTAATAAAGTTAATAACAAGGTTAAAAATCTGCTATTAGGTTAATAAAGTGAATATTTTAGTTATGGGTTAATAAAGTTAATAAAATTATTAATAAGGTTAAAAATTTGTTATTGTTAAGTTAAAACGTTCGTAATGGATTAATAAAATTAATGAAAATGTGGAGTGAAACTACGTAAGCAAATAAATAATTTCCGCTTCGCTGACATGATGTTATAATATGCATTCTGGATTCTTATTTAAGTAGAATCAAAGAAAGAAATTATATGGTGCTACTGTAGTATGCGGTCTACCGACGATTGGTTAGGTTTAGTCATGATATTTTCGTTAAAACTAACGAAAATATCGTGACTAAACCTTACCAATCGTCAAGGGCGATTGACAATGGGATGTAAACAAACAATTAGTAAACAAGATAAGAAGCTATAATTAAAAGGTAGACCGCCGAATCGTAGGTAGACCGCAAACTACAGTAGCACCAATTATATCCTTCCAACGGGAAGAAATTTCGCCCAAACTACATATATACCAAATTACAAGCAGCACAAGCTACCTCGACTGCGGTGGGACGCAGCTTCTCCATGCTGAAAATTTTTTGGCAAAAGACAAACTTCCAGCCCGAAAATATTGAGAAGTACTTTATGCTTCATTATAATTCAGTCACTAAATAAGTTCGTTAATAATTAAATGAATGTGATGTGTTTTATTATTAAGGGTTAGTATTTACCCATAAATAAGTTGCAAATAAAGAATTTTCTAGGTTAAAACGGAGCAGTGATGTAGTCGAGACCACCAAGTCCGAGACTGAGACCTGATCCTGTGAGACCAAGATCAAAGGTTCGAGATCGAGATTATGGAAAAACTATACGCACTCACAACATGGTATCATATGTGGTACATTTATTTCATAATTAAATATAAATTATTAATTAATTGAATTAAATATCTATACAAAATTGCCTCGGGATTGGCGACAAAGCCTATTGGAATGAAATAATTGAATTGCCATACGTACAAAGAACCTGTATGTATGAATCAGCCCCACATAGCAACAAGAAAACCCAATTTATTATTTAGTCTACCAAAAGGTAGTAGACACAACAAAATCATGCTAGTTCGGCAAATAATACACCAGAACCAAGGAACGGCTCTCAGGGCTGTTTATGTTACAGCGAAGCTTTAAACTGGGAGGATGTCTTTGTCCCCCCTCTAGTTCTGAGTGAATTCCTTATAATAATAAAACCTAATGACGATAAAAGGATAGGCCTATTCCTTCAGGGGTTTATATAGTGACTGCCTATATTAATTACCTTAAGTAAATTCGTCGCGAAACTCGATCGTGGCGGCCCTACACCGAAGATGATCGTAACGCCCTACATCGAAGCAAACAAAGACCCAACAAAAATAAGGTGAGGCAAATTATTTTCATTCTGGTATACTGTACGTCGCGCAAATCCCGACGCTAGAATTACCGTAATCAATATAAATATAAAGAGGTCCTTTAATTAAAGACCTACATATTCATAACTCTCTAACGAAAAAGCATAGGGCTTTTGTCGGTAACCCTCCACTGAAATCTGCTGGAAATTTTCAGCGGATGAGGGCACAGGCAATCAACCCATAGCCCTATATAGTTTTTACAATGGTGGCCCTGTGAAGGGGAACTAACCCCTCTAAAATTTACACTGACACACGTAGTGGCTAGGCTTAACTCAGTAGGCCTAACCCTAATTTCAACCGTAACCCCACTATAGTTTTTTCATATAGTGGCCTAAAACTGGGAACCGATTCCTTTACCTTTACACTAATCGAAAACAAAGGCTTGTTCATTTAACAGGCATAACTTATTTTAGGTCCTAAAAATAATAGGCCCGCAACATTAAGCCTATTTAATAGGTCCTACTCTTCAAACTCAAAACTAAGCCTTGTTAATTTAACAGGCTTAACTCATTTGAGGTCCTATAAAATAATAGGCCCAAACATAAGCCTACTTGGTAGGCCCAACAAATAGGCCTATTTAGTAGGCCCACCTAACTTTACCTTACATAATAAGCCTACCTCTTAAAGTAGGCCTTACTCTTTACACTCAAGGCCTATCCTAATTAAAAACACTAAATTTATAATTGAACCTGAGGTGTAGGTTATAAAATTTATTTCAGCAATTTAACTTACTCATAAGACTCATTAACATCACAAAATTCGACTCGAACTGTAACATCACAAAATTCGACTCGAACTGTAACATCACAAAGACCTAAAGCAATTGCACAAATTCAAACCTACACCCACCTAACACCTATTCGTGACCCTATTCCAAGTCCTATTTGACATAGGCCCAACCTATTCCAAGTCCTATTTGACATATAGGCCCAACCTATTCCAAGTCCTATTTGACATATAGGCCCAACCTATTTCAAGTCCTATTTGATATAGGCCCAACCTATTACCTATTCGAAGTCCTATTTGACATATAGGCCCAACATATTCCAATTCCTATTTGACATATAGGCATACCAAGTCCTATTTGACATATAGGCCCAACCTATTCCAAGTCCTATTTGACATATAGGCCCAACCTATTCCCAAGTCCTATTTGACATATAGGCCCAACCTATTCCGAAGTCCTATTTGACATATAGGCATACCAAGTCCTATTTGACATATAGGCCCAACCTATTCCGAAGTCCTATTTGACATATAGGCACAACCTATTACAGACAAGGCTTGATATAAGGGTCTCAAATGCAACGTTTGAGGGTCTTTACTCAGCCAAATTGATTAACCTAATCCAAAACCCAAAATATAAACCCTATAACAAAAAATACACATTTACACACATACGTACGGTACAGTATATAAATATATACATACGACTTCAAACATCCAATTCTTCTTTTAAAAGAAGAAACACAACAGATTTCATTAACAGACACATACATTCCTTGCAAACAGATTGGATTCCTTCAAAACCCCAAACCTTCCAGACCTACCTGTAGGATATACAACATTTACTCATTCATAACTACGGGTATTAATTTCATTGGAGTGGTGAATCCAAGTTTTGAAGACCAACTGGATTCGGAGGAATGACAAACACACACACACACACACACACACACACTACTCTTTCAATGTGTCTCAAACACAACAACCTGTCTAAACATAACCAAGGATCGGAGAGTAAAAGCTTTTATTGCTGCGCTCTGATTCTGTGCACATAATTTTGTGCCAAAAATTATATGGTTAGACAGTGACACGTACAAACAACTACTCTACTCCAAACGGGTTGATGGCCTACCTTGGCCATAGCCCAACAAGAAGGGGCTTTGTGGCCTCCCTTGGCCACAACCCAAACCTCTTTTGGCCACAGCCCAAACTACAGGGGTCTTGTGGCCTCCCGTGGCCACAGCCCAAACTACAGGGGTCTTTTGGCCACAGCCCAAACTACAGGGGTCTTTTGGCCACAGCCCAAACTACAGGGGTCTTTTGGCCACAGCCCAAACTACAGGGGTCTTGTGGCCTCCCGTGGCCACAGCCCAAACTACAGGGGTCTTTTGGCCACAGCCCAAACTACAGGGGTCTTTTGGCCACAGCCCAAACTACAGGGGTCTTGTGGCCTCCCGTGGCCACAGCCCAAACTACAGGGGTCTTTTGGCCACAGCCCAAACTACAGGGGTCTTTGGCCACAGCCCAAACTACAGGGGTCTTTTGGCCACAGCCCAAACTACAGGGGTCCCTTGGCCATAGCCCAACAAATTCATCAAAGGGCTGATGGCCTACCTTGGCCATAGCCCAACAAATCATCAAAGGGCTGATGGCCTACCTTGGCCATAGCCCAACAAATTCATCAAAGGGCTTGATGGCCTACCTTGGCCATAGCCCAACAAATTCATCAAAGGGCTGATGGCCTACCCTTGGCCATAGCCCAACAAATTCATCAAAGGGCCTTGGCCTACCTTGGCCATAGCCCAACAAATCATCAAAGGGCCTTGGCCTACCTTGGCCATAGCCCAACAAATTCATCAAAGGGCTGATGGCCTACCTTGGCCATAGCCCAACAATTCATCAAGGGCTGATGGCCTACCTTGGCCATAGCCCAACAATTCATCAAGGGCTTGGCCTCCTTGGCCAGAGACCAACAACAAGGGTCTTGTGGCCTCCTTTGGCCAGAGACCAAACAAAAAGGGTCTTGTGGCCTCCCTTGGCCATAGGCCAAACAACACAAAAACAGTACAGGATTCAAAGCCCCAAGCCCTCCAGATCTACCTGTGGAGGAGTAAATTTACTCCACTAAAACTACGGGTATTGACTAGTCTGAAGTGGTAGGAGGTTTGAATACAGTACAAACTCTTTCTAATTCTCCTAAATTAAATGAACAAATAACAAAAGACAACAATGGGAACATTGAACCAAACAATTACACGAAAACACTTGGAATGCTTTGGTTTTTAAAACAGAATTCCGAACACGATGACACTCTTTGCACAAAGAGTTATAACTTAAATCCAAATGCCGATACAAAAAGACAAGTGCTTTCAGAATCATCCAAAATTTTCGACCCCATTGGATTATATTTACCAGCAACCATAAGATCCAAAATCCTTTTGCAAGACTTATGGAAAAAGAAAATTGATTGGGATGAACCACTTTCAGTGGAAGACCAACTTCATTGGAAAAAATTAGCCACAGACTTGAACAAAGTTCAAGACATCTACGTACCAAGATGTGCTGGCTACAGATTGAAATCGCAAACACTACACATTTTTACAGATGCCAGCACACAAGCTTACGGGTGTTGTGCCTATTTAACAAGTGAAAATGAAAGTAACTTGGTTTATTCAAAGGCAAAAGTGGCACCCTTAAACCAAAAGAAAACTGTACCACAACTTGAATTATTAGCTGTCTCATTGGGAGTTAAAACAGCAAACTTTCTTTCACAAGTGTATAAAGAAGTTGACATAACAAACATTTACTTATGGACAGACAGTCAAATTTGTCTAACATGGGTGACCAACACAGATACAACTTCTTGCAAAAATATTTGTGAAAAACAGACTAACAGAAATCAAAACTGCAAACACAAACCTTGGTATCAAATTTAGGTACATAAAAACAAAAGAGAATCCTGCAGACTTTTTGACAAGAGGGCTCTCTTACAAGCTGTTGAAAACAAATAAAATCTGGTATGAAGGGCCCGAATGGCTAACATGTGAGGATCTTTGGCCAGCCAAAGTAGTTAACCTCACACTCAACTCTACAACAACTGAAAAGATCACTGAGGACAAACCTATATTTGACTATCACCTTTATTCAGACCTAAACAAACTCTTGAGAATTACAGTCTATTGCTGCAAGTTTGTCAATAGCTACCTTCTCAAACACTGTCCTCAGAAAGCCTTTTCTAACTTAACAGAAACTGCAACAAAATACTGGCTCAAACAGATACAAGCTTCAGAATTTGACAAGGAGTTGAAGTATCTTAGGTCCAGTAGCACATTAAACAAAGGTATTCCTTCACTTGTCATGGATCTAAATCTGTACCTGGATACAGAGGGTCTGATAAGGTGTAAAGGAAGGCTTAACAAGTCAACTTTGACTTACAACTCTAAGCACCCAATTCTTCTTCCAAGGAGAAATCACTTCACAAAACTCATCATCAGGGATACCCACAACAAAATACACCACATGGGAGTCCCACAAACCCTGACAGAGCTGAGAAAACTTACTGGCTACCAAAGGGTAGAACTGAAACAAAGAAAATTTTAAACACATGCATTCCTTGTAAACGTATCCATTCACGACCCTTTAAGACCCCAAGCCCTCCAGACCTACCTGTGGAACGAGTAACATTTACTCGGCCATTTGAAACCACGGGTATTGACTACACTGGAGCGGTAAATGTGAGTTTTGGAGACAAAATGGATTCAAAGGAATACAAAGTGTACATTGTACTCTTCACCTGTGCTGCCACACGTGCCATATGTCTAGACATAGTAGAAGATCTGACAGCAGAAGCTTTTATTGCTGCTTTCAGACGATTTTGTGCACACAATTCTGTACCCAAAACTATATGGTCAGACAATGCCACATACTTCAAATCTGGTGAAAGAATTATTCATCAGATTTGTGACAGTGAAACAGTACAAACTCATTTAACCAAACACAACATAACCTGGAAGTACATTCCTGTTAATACACCATGGTATGGTTCAATTTGGGAAAGAAACATACAAACTGTAAAGAACTGCCTTAAAAAGACTATTGGGACAAAACATCTACAACTTTTTGAACTCATGACTATTCTGTCAGAAATTGAAAATGTTGTCAACAACAGACCATTAACTTATGTGGGAGATGGTATTAATGAGCCAGAACCTCTCACACCAAACCACCTAATTAAGGGAGAAACAGTAAACATGTTACCAGAATCTGAACATAACAGTACAGAGGATCCAGATTGGGAAATAGGACACAAAGAACTCAACACAAAATACCAACATTTGACACAAATCAAGACTCAATTTATAACAAAATGGAGAGAAGAATACTTAACAAGTCTTAGAGAAAGACATAAACAATTAACAAAACAAAGTTGGAATGATTCAGTCAAAATTGGGGACATTGTGTTGATACATGACAAGACACCAAGACAACATTGGTCAATGGGAAAAGTCTTGGAACTCAAAACTGGTGAAGACGAAGTTACCAGGGTTGTAAAACTGAAAACAGCAACTGGTGAACCACCAGAGATATCACATTACTATATCCTTTGGAGTGTGGGGCTAAATTAGAACCATTACCCCAAAGGATGGATCAGGATACTATTGGGGAGGAATCTCTCAATGTGCCTGATGTAACTCAGACTAAACCAGACAGGCCTCAAAGAAAGACTGCTTTGAAAGCCAGAAAACTTTTACAAGAAAAAATTAAGACTGGTGACTTATAAAACTTACACAAACTGAGCAAAGTTAAAATGCTTAATAACTTTACTTTAATCCCATAAATTTCCTATACCTAAAGGGAGTCAAACTGATTGACATAACTTTAACTAAACTTGAGAAGTTGGCCTCTTGAACTTTCATATTTGAATAGGTCTTGAGTAACCTCTCTCTCCTAAATTTCTACTTCATTCTTTTCAATCCATTTCACATGGTTTACACAGTTTCAAAAAATTTTGATCTATAACATACAAATTTTTCTCCGGCCCCCCCCAGTATATGGAAAAACTATACGCACTCACAACATGGTATCATATGTGGTACATTTATTTCATAATTAAATATAAATTATTAATTAATTGAATTAAATATCTATACAAAATTGCCTCGGGATTGGCGACATAGCCTATTGGGAATGAAATAATTGAATTGCCATACGTACAAAGAACCTGTATGTATGAATCAGCCCCACATAGCAACAAGAAAACCCAATTTATTATTTAGTCTACCAAAAGGTAGTACACAACAAAAAATGCTAGTTCGGCAAATAATACACCAGAACCAAGGAACGGCTCTCAGGGCTGTTTATGTTACAGCGAAGCTTTAAACTGGGAGGATGTCTTTGTCCCCCCTCTAGTTCTGAGTGAATTCCTTATAATTAAAACCTAATGACTAAAAAAGGATAGGCCTATTCCTTCAGGGGTTTATATAGTGACTGCCTATATTAATTACCTTAAGTAAATTCGTCGCGAAACTCGATCGTGGCGGCCCTACACCGAAGATGATCGTAACGCCCTACATCGAAGCAAACAAAGACCCAACAAAAATAAGGTGAGGCAAATTATTTTCATTCTAGTATACTGTACGTCGCGCAAATCCCGACGCTAGAATTACCGTAATCACTTAAATATAAAAGGTCCTTTAAAACCTACATATTCATAACTCTCTAACGAAAAAGCATAGGGCTTTTGTCGGTAACCCTCCACTGAAATCTGCTGGAAATTTTCAGCGGATGAGGGCACAGGCAATCAACCCATAGCCCTATATAGTTTTTTCATAGAGATCTACCTTCCGAGATCGAGAGCCTTAAAATTCGAGACCGAGATCGAGACCCTTAAAATTCGAGACCGAGATCGAGACAAGCTCATGCCCTTTCAATTTGTTTTACACTACTAAGGAAATTAGACTATATTAAGTATATTAATAAACTAATAACTACTTTCTCAGATGTAGTGTGTTGAATGCAAAAAGTGTAGCCTATAAATTAACAAATGAATATGTATATACGTACTTTTTATTTATTTACTTCTTTTATATCTGTTACAGAAGGTTTAATGAACGTACCACTACCCAGTTTGACTTGTGCATTTATTTAAAGCATGATAGGTGCTCATTACACTTAAGGAACGTCAGCATGCTCAGAAGATCTGCTGAAATTCGACTTCTGTGTGGGCCTCAAATTATGCCTCCATGGCTAAATACACGCTCAATTGGAGCACTAGAGGCAGGCACTGTCAAAATAGTCATGGCAATATTCGCCAGTGATGGGAATTTATCCCTTTTCTGGTGCCAAAACTTTATTGGAGAGCAGTTGTCTAAAATATGAGATTCATCGATCTCTAAGAGGTACCGCCGCAACTGTTCCCTGCGGTTCAAAATCTTCCCAGTTTCAACGTTCTTCTGCTTGAACCGATAGCTTTGATATTTTGCCATTAGTCTCGGAACTTTGGTTTGACTTTTATTTCGTCATCGCTGCTGTGAGAATGAGCGCTGTCTCTCTGTATCTGCTCATTCTCCGTGTTTGAGTTTCCTGTATAGCATTTTTCCAACACCATTTCTATGAAAAATAAATTGACATATCGGTACTATAAACAGAGGCATGACAATTACTGTAGCATTAGGTCTAAATAATATATATATATATATATATATATATGATACACATAGACAGTGCATGGAACAAGGAACTCTTCTGGGATAATTAAATCCACTTACAGTCCGACCTCGAGACCTACATTACTGAAACCGAGTCACCTAGATATTACGAAAATAACATCAACCACAATAATATTACACATTTAAGGGTTTTTAAAAAATATCAAATGAAGATATCGAGATATTAGCCAATCAAATTTAGACAAGATGAAATAATACTGTATGTAGGAATTACCAAAATAAAAGGAAATGCAGAATAGTGATGTATTGACAGGAATTTTATTTAGAAATTTTTTCCTTAAAGAAATAAAAATTTAATAAAAGAAATTCAATTTTATAATTTGTAAAAATTCTATGGTTAACTAATATATTTCTATAATATTTTAATTCTCTTTTATAATGATGAAAAAGGTTTCGATAAAGATCTATAACTATTATATAGACTGCCAAAAGAGATCGTAAAATGGCTGTTCCATCGAAGACTGCTAGTATCTCCGGCTCGTGAGTTGAACCTGATCTTACGACCGAGGAGGTGCAGACATTTATGAAAGAAAAAGTGAACCTTCAGGTTACAAGTATGAAAATGGCGTGGGTGGAAGGTTTGAAACACCAAGAGTTCAGCTGGCCAAATTCCCACACAAATTCACACAGATTCATACAAAAATTCGCACAAAACTCAAACTTTATTTTTTTGAAATGAATGGAATTAAAAATTCACTTGCCTGATAGAAGTTTATAATATAAATGTTTGCAACACGTAGGCCTATTTCTTACATAAATTTGGGGGGAATTCCCATGAAGAGGCAACGCTGCGTCATGTACGTGATTTTTTAAAAAAAATATTTAATGAATGAATAGAATTATAATTCAAATACCCAACTTTGTTATCGTTAATGCAGAAAAGTGATTTACTAAGACTGAGATCAATTTGTGCGAGTTGTTTTGGTACTTGTGGGTTATCTGTCACTTTTTAATTTAATTTTCCAACTTTTTCACAAATACAGATGTGTGTTATCATGTTGCCATTTTTACAAAAATATACTATTTTTTTCTTAAATTATTTTTATTTCTCAAAATAACAAACATTAATCATATTATTCGGGTGGCATGAACGCGGCGATGGCCTCCAGGATGCCGTCGAATGGGTCGACACTAGCGGGTAGCTTGCTCCTCCACATGAACTCGGCCAGGTAGGTCTTAAGATCGTGTCGGGCCGTTCCTCGGTGACGCTTGTTCCTCCACTTTGTTGATCCCCACAAGCGTTCGATATTTTGAGTGTGGACTCCGGTATCTGCATCAACGAAATTGTATCGATGATCAACCTTGAAATGTTGGAAGCCAGCCTTCTGGAGGTCGGTGGTCTTATATCCTCGCCAGCTGTCGGAGTAGATAATGGAACCTTCGGCGGTTTTCCACAATGGCAGCCAAGAGAGTTGCAGCAGAGCGGTTGGGAACTTGAACGATGAAGCAGTCGTTTGTTTCACGGCAAATTCCTCCGAACATCCATTGTTGGTAAAATGCGTCCGGCATTGTTTTTACGCCTCGTGAACAGGCTCTCATCGATCTCAACCACTATTCCTTCGCCGCCGATCTTGGTTTGCTCTAGGTTGGCTAACCTAACCTAACCTAACTAAAAAATAAATGACCCACAAGTAAAAAGTGGAAACAGATAACCAATAGGTATATTAAAAAGTGGCGACAGATAACCCACAAGTACCGTTGTTTTTATTTTTCATCAAGCACAAACATATGTATGACAAATCTGACATTTTAGCTCTGTATTCATGACATAAAAGCTACCATATCCTTGGTATTATCACCCACATCTTACCATATCCTTGGTATCATCTCCCAGCACAGGTTGTAGCCATCCTACAAAAGATATTTAGGTACGGTTCATATTATATATATATATATCTGGGGCGGATCAAGGATTTGCTGGAGGGGGGTTCGGTACGAACGCCAAAGGCTTCTAGGGGTGTCCGGGGACATACTCCCCCGGAAAATTTTGAAAATTAAGGCTCTAAAAAACGCGTTTTAAAGCAATTTGTGGGGTTTCTTCAAGTTCAGGTATTAGTTACTTTTCAACCCAGAATGTTTCCCGACAATCAATTCGTTTATTAATATTTTTAGATGTTATCCCCCTCTTTCGGGGCACTCTAGAGGTCCGGGGCACTCTAGAGGTCCGGGCCCCGCGGATTTAACCCAGCTTCCCCGCCCTCTCGGCGGTCCTGGCCATCCTACAAAACATATTAAAATATGGCTCATAATATATATATATATATATACTGTATATAATAAAATAACTAAGTAAAATATGGTAAAATATAGGGTTCTTTTGCATTATCCTCCCAACACTAATTTTTTTATATAATGTTGGTTTGGTTTTGGTTATGGTACTTTATTTTCCTTCCATTATAAAAAAAATTAGTGTTGGTATTAGGTTAGGTTAAGTTAGGTTTGGTTAGGTTAGGTTAGGTTAGGTTAGGTTAGGTTTGGTTAGGTTAGGTTACGGTAAAAACAGCCCGCCGCAGGCGTTAGCCGTTATAAAAAAATTTAGTGTTGGGAGGATAATGCAAAAG
This sequence comes from Bathynomus jamesi, assembly GCA_023014485.1. Taxonomy (NCBI): domain Eukaryota; kingdom Metazoa; phylum Arthropoda; class Malacostraca; order Isopoda; family Cirolanidae; genus Bathynomus; species Bathynomus jamesi. The sequence continues at coordinate 409,663 of JAJOZX010003986.1, forward strand.
TACCAAATATAGTATAAAGTACATATGTAGAATAAAAATATAGTATAGAAAAAACAATATAAATTAATTTCTATACATTTGCTTACCTCTGAATCTGGAGTTATTCTCCCAAACTGAGCGATACCTCTGATAATAGAACTTCTTTTCAGCACTCATGATAACTTGTATCTTGCTCAGTATGACGCAGCTAAAACACTTAGACGTAGTACCAGGCTACCACCAGCCTATGTGGACAGTGAGTGTATACTGATTACATAATCATGCATTGTTGCCAGATGACCTATATAAATATTCTGTAAACATTAGGCCAAAATTTTTACGTTAAGTATTAAATTTCTGGGATATATATGATGATTTATCTGTGTTTAGATCAGCAGCTCTCTTTCTCTACTTTGCTTAACCTTTTAACGCCGGAATTGTTTGTAGGGTTAAGTTTTAAATACAATTTTCCCATACTTTACTTAAATACATTTACTTAAGTCAAATTCAAATATCCTGCCATTACCTGAAAATTCACAGGGGAAAATACACAAATTGTCAAGTCAGTGTGTTCTCCCACAACGCCTCCCACGTAGCCTTATTTCTCACACAAATTTGTATGAAATTCCAATGAAGTGACAACACTGACACAGGCTCACAAAATGTCGCTAAATTCACTTCAAATAGTAGTCAAAAGTTGCCAGATGTGGAGTAGCCAAAATATCACTAAAAGTTTTAGTATAGTAGCCAAATTGGAGTAGACAAATCACTTCAAAAAGTCGCCAGATGTGGAGATGTGGACCCATCAGACTTACCAGTCATTAGACTTACCAATCATAAACTCATTTCATCACTGTAGTAAAATGTACAAAAATGGTTAAAATAAGTTAAAAAAGTATCTCAAATCTGAAAATTTACCCATTTCGTATCATTTAGGTCAGCGACGTAAGATAGTACTACCAATATCAAAAAGGATCCAAATGATACTTTCGTATTCCCCCTGGGAACACTGATCCAGACGAATAGCAATCGGTTATTTCTCCGGAAGCACTTCCCCTTCAAATAACTGATGGTTATTGGCCATAGTCGCGGCCAAATATCCAACGGTTATTGAGGCGTGGGCTGAACAGGAAAAACGTGATATATTATCAGGAAGTTTATTCAAAATATACAAAGTCAATCAGATCAAATTAATATATGGAAAATTAAGTTTTAAGATAAAATCATATTACAAGACAAACCGATAAAGTTTTATGTTGAAATGTCAATACCTCAATGCTCAATAGTCCAAATAGTCATGATAGTTCAATGTTCATAAGCTTTGTTCTTACATTACTGTAATGTTGCACACCCCTTTATTAACAATTTCAAAATATTCGAAGGAAATAAAAATAATACATGCAAAATTAAGTAACATATATTATATAAGATAAAATTACATTACAATGAAAATGGATGAATTTTTATTTATTAAAAAGTCAATACCTCAATGTTCAATTTGTATGATAGTTTTAACATTTATAAGCACTGCTCCTACCCCCCCCCCCAAATACACTTGATACAACCAGTGTCTGGTTTTGGGTGCCTGTCTTCCCCCCACACATGCTAAGTGACACCACACCAAACATGAGTCACATTGAACTGATACCTGATCATCACACTCAGTGGTACAATAACTGGTACATACTGCAGACCCATAAGTCTTATCCAACTCTTTCTGCTCGACCACATGTGTCAATGCCTTAAAGGCATCATCAGCCTACTGGACTGCATCCTCTACCTCCCTATGGAGTAGAGGATCAGTCTGCAACAGCTGGAAGTATGTGTTCCTTTGTGTTAAGAATGTGTTGTTCTTTGAGTTAAGAATGTGTTGCATGGTTTGTAAGCGTTCTTATTTTACTTCTTTTCATCTTTCACCCCTTTCCGGCAGAGTGGGCTCTACCTCTCTCTGGAGTAGAGGACCGTTCTGCAACCTTTCCTATTCTCTCCGACTATTTTTCTGACTTGTCGGCAGTGGCCGGCGGATGATGATGGCGGGTCTTTTTTCTCTTTCTGAATGAATGTTAACCCACGAGTGATAGGTGTTGCTACTTACTTAACCCCTTATTCTCTTCTCTTAACCCTCTACTCTTTCCTTTCTCTTGGGCTAACCTTAGAGTGGATCTTCGGGTCTTTGTTAGCCTTAGCTTCTGTAGAACTGTAGATTTCTCTCGGAGAAAGTACTGCACGCGATGGTGTTGGGGACTGTGTGATGTTCATTTATGAATTGGTGGTTGGAGCTGCCTGCAACATACGGTGGTACTCCCTGAAGCACTCTTTGCGCCAACCCTGATGGACAGCACCGGCAGCAAACAATCAAGGCCCATATGTTCACGGACTGTTTACAGGGTAGATGCTGGCAAACTTAGAAGTTGCATGTACAATGTACATGAAGTAGTAGGAATATGTACAACCCCTATAGACGTGGTGGTGGTGAACTGGGTGTTGTCATCTGGTGTCTCCTGGAACTGAACAGGTGCCCTGGCACTGACCTATTTTTCAATGATGGCTAGGGCATAAGGGGTTACATGCTGCTGGAACAGGAGTGCTGCATTGGAGATGGTAGGCTGCACAAGCTATTTGGCAAAGATGGAGAATGTTCTATGATCTCTCTCATTCATCAGGGTATTAAGTACTCGAAGGAAAGCAGTGAAGAATTGTCGCAGAGAATGGCGTGGAGGTGACGCACTTCACTTTCTGGAACAGTGATTGTGGGTACGTGACATATGAATTTCATTCTTGAAAAGTGGCAGCACTGGACTGGGTTGACAACCCTGCGGCCAGTCTCCCCTCACCAATCCTGTTGATTCATTGTGTAGCTGTGTAGGCTATGGTAGCTATGTAGCCTAAGGTGTAGCAGCAATGGTATTGTTGCATCAGTGATTAGATATGCGAGTTACGGTGGCTATATTATAGTAAACCATATGAACATTCAGCGTAAACATAACTTGGTGCAGATGGACTTTGACAACTGTACAGCTGGTGGTATCAAGCATTGTCTGCATGTCCACTTGACCTCAATGGTTCAGATGCTAACATCGGTGAACTAATTTTTGCGTATTTCTGTGCCATAGTTGAGTTTTCTTGTACGTGTGTCGCTGTATCTATTTTAATGAATCGGGTTATTATATTTGTGTATATATAGTTGTGCTTTTGATATGTACCAGGCACGCCTGTGTACGAAATAAACATTATTATTATTATTATTATTATTACTACTTATTTATTGCCATAAATATATTTTTTATATGCTTCTCATATTAAATAAAAAAAATATATATATCAAATTAAATGGATACTTTTTGTGTCTTTTGGTACATTGTTATTTTGTCCACTGGGAACACTGGTCTGGATCACTGCTAAATAACCTCTGTCAAACAACTATTGAAGTACAGTTATACAAAGGGGTAGCATATCATATGACACAACCGCAATGAATGGGTTAATAACTATCTATAACCATTAAGTCATCCATGTATTTCAAATGCCACTGATATACACTGATTTTTGCCTTGGTATAAATTCAGCTGATTTTTATGTTTTCGCGTTTGCTGATTTAAAAAATCGCATTCATATTGTTCCATCAACCACTGTTTTTGCTGATATATAAATTGACGATTGGTTAGGTTAAGTCGTAATATTTTCGTTAGTTTTAACGTTTTATTTGATTAGGTACACGCGGACAAAGTTGGGGAAGGCCAACTACACTAGGATAACGTAGGGGAACGTAAACTACACAAGGCACTACAGGGGGATGTAAACTACACTTCCTCCAAAATCAATTTAAAAATGAACACTATGTCTATACTATCGTTATTTTGATGTTCATTGCGGCTGGCATGGACCCATGGACACCACCTCCACCTATATACGCCACTGACCCATACTATATATGTATATACGAGTAAATTTATACTCTTTAAACACATGTAAAACTTCAACTTAACTTGTTAAAATAATTGATTGAAAACATTGTTACATTTTCACTGTGATCCAAGTGATCCAAATAATCGAAGTGATCCAAGTAAAGACAAAATATTAATGGTTTGAATAATAAAATATGATATGCTAATGAAGAAGATATTTGGTGTACTCTTGGAAATAGTGGGTCATGTAACAGGGGTAATTATAGCTTTACGTGATGTCCTAACACGGCTTGTTACGTCATCCGCACGCAGACGATAGTCACCTATACATCTACAACACACTCCAATATTACTTTAACTTCGTTGAAATCTGTGAAGCGGTTTTGGGTCATGGCAGAGACGAAGCCCAAATTGGAAGTGCGTTCTGCACGACAAATTTGATCAAGACCAGAATCCAGACGCAGTTCCATAATTACCAACCTTATCTAACATAACCATGTATTAACAAGTTAATATATTTTGACCTACGTCAGGATCTTGCAATTTCTGCACGCTTCATTTATTCTAATAATAATAATGTTATTATTAAGGCGACCCTAATAAATTTAATAAAGTTAATAACAAGGTTAAGAATTTGCTATTAGGTTAATAAAGTCAATATTTTAGTTATGGGTTAATAAAGTCAATAAAATAATTAATAAGGTTAAAAATTTGCTATTGTTAAATTAGAAGTTTCGTGATGGATTAATAAAATCAACGAAAATGTGTAGTGAAACTACGTAAGCAAATAAATGATTTCCGCTTCTCTGACATTTTATAATATGAATTCTGGATTCTTATTTACGTAGAATGAAAGAAAGAAATCATATCCTTCCAACGGGAAGAAATTTCGCCCAAACTACCTATATACCAAATTACAAGCAGCACATGTTACCTCGGCTGCGGTGGGGCGCAGCTTCTCTATGTTGAAAATTTTTTGGCAAAAGACAAACTTCGTGCCCGAAAATATTGAGAAGTACTTTATGCTTCATTATAATTCAGTCACTAAATAAGTTCGTTAATAATTAAATGAATGTGATGTGTTTTATTATTAAGGGTTAGTATTTACCCATAAATAAGTTGCAAATAAAGAATTTTCTAGGTTAAAACCGAGCACTGATGTAGTCGAGACCACCAAGTCCGAGACTGAGACCGAGACAGGATCCTGTGAGACCGAGACCCTTAAAATTCGAGACCGAGATCGAGACCCTTAAAATTCGAGACAAGCTCATGCCCTTTCAATTTGTTTTACACTACTATGGAAACTAGACTATATTAAGTATATTAATAAACTAATAACTACTTTCTCAGATGTAGTGTGTTGAATGAAAAATGTGTAGCCTATAAATTAACAAATGAATATGTACAGTATATACGTACTTTTTATTTATTTACTTCTTTTATATCTGTTACAGAAGGTATAATGAACGTACCCACTACCCAGTTTGACTTGTGCATTTATTTAAAGCATGATAGGTGCTCATTACACTTAAGGAACATCAGCATGCTCAGAAGATCTGCTGAAGTTCGACATCTGTGGGGCCTCAATATTATGCCTCTATGGCTAAATACAGCTCAATTGGAGCACGAGAGGCAGGCACTGTCAAAACAGTCATGGCAATATTGGCCAGTGATTGGAATTTATCCCTTTTCTGGTACCAAAACTTTATTGGAGAGCAGTTGTCTAAAATATGAGATTCATCGATCTCTAAGAGGTACCGCCGCAACTGTTCCCTGCGGTTCAAAATCTTCCCAGTTTCAACGTTCTTCTGCTTGGACCGACAGCTTTGATATTTTGCCATTAGTCTCAGAACTTTGGTTTGACCGTTTTATTTCGTCATCGCTGCTGAGAATGAGCGCTGTCTCTCTGTATCTGCTCATTTTCCGTGTTTGAGTTTCCTGTATAGCATTTTTCCAACACCATTTCTATGAAAAATAAATTGACATATCGGTACTATAAATAGAGGCATGGCAATTACTCTAACATAAGGTCTAAATAATATAATATATATATATATATATGATACACACACAGACAGTTCATGGAACAAGGAACTCTTCTGGGATAATTAAATCCACTACAGTCCGATCTCGAGTCTCGAGACCTACAGTACATCTGAAACCGAGTCACCTAGATATTATGAAAATAACATCAATCAATATAATATGACAAATTTAAGGGTTTTTAAAAAATATTAAATTAAAATAACGAGAAATCAGCTAATAAAATTCATTCAAATAATAAAATAATACTGTATGTAGGAATTACAAAAATAATAGGAAATGCAGTATAGTGATGTATTGACAGGAATTTTATTTACAAATTTTTTCCTTAAAGAAATAAAAATTTAATAAAAGAAATTGAATTTTATAATTTGTAAAAATTCTATGGTTAACTAATATATTTCTATAATATTTTAATTCTCTTTTATAATGATTAAAAAGGTTTCGATAAAGATCTATAACTATTATATAGGCTGCCAAAAGAGATCGTATAATGGCTGTTCCATCGAAGACTGCTAGTATCTCCAGCTCGTGATTTGAACCTGATCTTACGACCGAGGAGGTGCAGACATTTATGAAAGAAAAAGTGAACCTTCAGGTTACATGTACGAAAATGGCGTGGGTGGAAGGTTTGAAACACCAAGAGTTCAATCGGCCAATTTCTCACACAAATTCACACAGATTCATACAAAAATTCACACAAAACTCAGAAATTTTTTTTTTTTTTTTTAAATGAATGGAATTAAAAATTCACTTGCTTGATAGAAGTTTATAATATAAATGTTTGCAACACGTAGGCCTATTTCTTACATAAATTTGGGGGAAATTCCATGAAGAGGTAACGCTGCGTCATGTATGTGATTTTTCCCCAAAAAAATTAATGAATGAATAGAATTATAATTCAAATTACTTGACAGAAAATTAAAGGAATATTTTCTTATATTTGAAAAATAAAATTATTTATTATGTGGAATGAAGTTAATTACTTATAACAAATAAAAAACAACTTTGTTATCGTTAATGCAGAAAGGTGATTTACTAAGACTATGAGATCAATTTGTGCGAGTTGTTTTTATTTTTCATCAAGCACAACATATCTATGACAAATCTGACATTTTAGCTCTGTATTCATGACAAAAAGCTACCATATCCTTGGTATTATCATTCATATCTTACCATATCCTTGCTATCATCTCCCAGTACAGGTTAGCTATCCTACAAAAGATATTTAGGTACGGTTCATATGTACACACACACCACACACACACACACACACACATATATATATATATATATATATATATATATCTGGGGCGGATCTAGGATTTCCTGGAGGGGGTTCGGTACGATCGCCGAATTCTTCTCGGGGTGTCGAGGGGCATGCTCCCCCGAAATTTTTTAAAATTAAGTCTCTCAGAAACGCGTTTTAAAGCAATTTGTGGGGTGTTTGTTCAAGTTTAGGTATTAGTTACTTTTCAACCCAGAATGTTTCCCGACAATTTTGAGGGGTTCTACATTACTGTCAAGTACAAAACATTTATCAATAACATTTCCGTCGCAAATGTTTAGTTTACGAGATAGTTATTTTGTTGAAAAACCATTTTTTTTGAAGTGGCATTCTATCACTGCCATAACAGGAGGTGGCACCATCTAGCGACGAACTATGTAAACATTTTTGAGGTAGCCAATCACATGCCTCTATTTCGTCACGTGACCTAATCCAACAAATCACCGACCGATCTGCTTCCTCCTTCATCTCGTTTTTAGTTCAAATTCAGAATCGACATGGCTGTCCAGTGTAACCAGTGCCCTCCCACTAAGTGACACCAGACCAAACATGAGTCACATTCAACTGATACCTGATCATCACACTCAGTGGTACATACTGCACACCCATAAGTCACCCAACTCCTGCTCGACCACTTGTGTCAATGCCTTGAAGGCATCATCAGCATCATCTCTCTCAGAGAAAGTACTGCACGCGATGGTGGTGGGGACTGTGAGAGGTTCATTTATGAACTGGTGGTTGGAGCTGCCTGCAACATACGGTGGTACTCCCTCAAGCACTCTTTGCTCCAACGGGAATGAACAGCATTGGCAGCAAACAAATCAAGGCCCACATGTTCACGGATTGCAAATGTGTTTATAGGGCAGGTGCTCACAAACTTAGAAGTCGCATGTACATGAAGTAGCGATAACATGAACAACCCATATAGACGTGGTGCTGGTGAACTGGGTGCTGTCATCTTGTGTCTCCTGGAACTGAGCCTGTGCCATGGTACTGATCTGCTTTTCAATTATGGCTAGGGGATAGGGGGTTACATGCTGCTGGAACAGGAGTGCTGCATTGGAGAAGGTAGGCCGCACAGGCTGCTTGGAAGGATGGAGAATGTTCTGTGATCTCTCTCATTCATCAGGGTATTCAATACTCGAAGGAAAGCAGTGAAGAAGTGGCACAGACTGGCGTGGAGAGGTGACGTACTTCACTTTCTGGACGGTGATTGTGTAGCTGTGTAGCCTAAGGTGTAGCAGCAATGTTATTGTTGCATCAGTGATTAGATATGCGAGTTATGATGGCTATATTATAGTAAACCATATGAACATTCGGCGTAAATATAACTTGGTGCAGATGGACTTCGACAACTGTACAACTGGTGGTATCAAGCATTGTTTGCATGTCCACTTGGCCAGAATGGTTCAGATGCCAACATCGGTGAACTAATTTTTGCGTGTTTCTGTGCCATAGTTGAGCTTTTTTGTACTTGTTCCTCTGTATCTATTTTAATGAATCGGGTTATTATATTTGTATATATACAGGGCGTCCCAAAAAAATGTATACACACTTTAACAGCTGATAGCTCAATTGATGTTTCTTTCTTTCCAAGTTAAACCCATTAGAATTAATAATGGCAGTCAGACTAAGCTTTGAACAAAGGAAATTCATTCTAAAATGCTACTGGAAGTGTGAAAACGCAGTTGAAGTGCAAAGACAGTTTAGGAGGGAGTTTCAAACAGATCCACCAACGCGACTTACTATCACTCGAATTAGAGATAAGTTTGAAGCCGATGGAACTGTTCAGAATGTCCACAAGAAGCGTTCCGGAAGACCACGGACATCGACAAGCCCCACAAAGCAAGAAAGAGTACTGGAAACGTATCACCAAAGTCCAAGAAAATCTGTGCGGCAAGCGAGTCGTGAGGTAGGAATCTCAGAATCGTCTGTCCAACGCATTTTGAAGCGCTGTCAATGGAAAAGTTACATTCCAAGATTAGTCCATGCTATTAATGAAGATGATCCGGACCGAAGAGTGGAGTATTGCGAGTGGTACTTGGCACGATGTGGATGTGGATTGGACGAAGGGGTTTCGTAGAATACCCTCCGCGTTCACCAGACCTCACACCACTAGACTTTTTTTTATGGGGATACTTAAAAGACAAAGTCTACGCTATAAAACCTGCAACAGTCGCTGAATTGAGAGCAGCCATTGAACGAGAATGCACACAAATACCAAACGAAATGTTTCGTGATGTTTGCGATTCCATTGCTTCGCGTTATCAGCAGTGCCTGGACCAGAACGGACGTCAGTTTGAAAACAGGCGTTGACAAAACAATTAAATGATGTCTGTAGATTCTACTACATTTTGAAAATGAAATGTATTTTAATAAACACTGCCTTTATAATTATTTAAAGTGTGTATACATTTTTTTGGGACGCCCTGTAGTTGTGCTTTTGATATGTACCAGGCACGCCTGTGTATGAAATAAACAATATTATGATTATTATTATTATTATTACTACTTATTTATTGCCATAAATATATTTTTTATATGCTTGTCATATTAAATTAAAAAATATATATATCAAATAGAATGGATTTTTTTTTTGTCCGCTGGGAACACTGGTCTGCATCACTGCTAAATAACCTCTGTCAAACAACTATTGAAATACAGTTATACAAAGGGGTAGCATATCATATGACACAACCGCGATGAATGGATTACTAACTACTTATAACCATTAAGTTATTCATGTATTTCAAATGCCACTGATTACACTGATATACACTGATTTTTGCCTTGGTAGAAATTCAACTGATTTTTATGTTTTCGCGTTCGCTGATTTAAAAAATCGCATTCATATTGTTCCATCAACCACTGTTTTTGCTGATATATAAATTGACGATTGGTTAGGTTAAGTCGTAATATTTTCGTTAGTTTTAACGATTTCTTTGATTAGGTACACGCGGACAAAGTTGGGGAAGGCAAACTACACTAGGATAATGTAGGGGAACGTAAACTATACAAGGCACCACAGGGGGATGTAAACTACACTTCCTCCAAAATCAATTTAAAAATTAACACTATGTCTATACTATCGTTATTTTGATGTTCAAAGCGGGTGGCATGGACCCATGGACACCACCTCCACCTATATACGCCACTGACCCATACTATATATGTATATACGAGTAAATTTATACTCTTTAAACACATGTAAAACTTCAACTTAAATTGATTGAATAATTGATTGAAAACATTGTTACATTTCCACTTTGATCCAAGTAATCCAAATAAAGACAAAATATTAATGGTCTGAATAATAAAATATGAAATGCTAAAGATGATGATATTTGGTGTACTCTTGGAAATAGTGGGTCATGTAACAGGAGTAACTATAGCTTTACGTGATGTCCGAACACGGCTTGTTACGTCATCCGCACGCAGACGATAGTCACCTATACATCTACAACACACACTAATATTACTTTAACCCTTTCATACCTGATTTTCGTTTACTTTTCATGCCACAAAAAAACACTTGTTTTATATCTCCAGAATGACTAAAATCTCAAAATTTTATGGTCTCATTTGCGCCCATACGGCAAGAAAGGGTTAACTTCGTTGAAATCTGTGAAGCGGTTTTGGGTCATGGCAGAGACGAAGCCCAAATTGGAAGTGCGTTCTGCACGACAAATTTGATAAAGACCAGAATCCAGACGCAGTTCCATAATTACCAACCTTATCTAACATAACCATCTATTAACAATTTAATATATTTTGACCTACGTCAGGATTTTGCAATTTCTGCACGCTTCATTTATTTTAATAATAATAATAATATTATTAAGGCGACCCTAATAAATTTAATAAAGTTAATAACAAGGTTAAGAATTTGCTATTAGGTTAATAAAGTCAATATTTTAGTTATGGGTTAATAAAGTCAATAAAATAATTAATAAGGTTAAAAATTTGCTATTGTTAAATTAGAAGTTTCGTGATGGATTAATAAAATCAACGAAAATGTGTAGTGAAACTACGTAAGCAAATAAATGATTTCCGCTTCTCTGACATGATTTTATAATATGAATTCTGGATTCTTATTTACGTAGAATCAAAGAAAGAAATCATATCCTTCCAACGAGAAGAAATTTCGCCCAAACTACATATATACCAAATTACAAGCAGCACAAGCTACCTCGGCTGCGGTGGGGCGCAGCTTCTCTATGCTGAAAATTTTTTGGCAAAAGACAAACTTCGTGCCCGAAAATATTGAGAAGTACTTTATGCTTCATTATAATTCAGTCACTAATTAAGTTCGTTAATAATTAAATGAATGTGATGTGTTTTATTAATAAGGGTTAGTATTTACTCATTAATAAGTTGCAAATAAAGAGTTTTCTAAGTTAAAACCGAGTCACGTAGTTATTATAAAAATAACATCAATCACAATCACAAATTTAAGGGTTTTTAAAAAATATCAAATAATGAAAATCGTAATTCACTCAAACGTTTGTTTTTTTCTGTTTAAGGTGCTTCAACCCTGCTGGATTATTGACACCATTTTTTTTCTTTTTGTCTCCCCGAAGGAAGATTACAAAATTCAAAATAAAATTCAAATTGTCGAATACAAAAAGATAAGATAATACTGTATGTAAGAATTACAAAAATAATAGGAAATGCAGTATAGTGATGTATTGGCAAGAATTTTATTTAGAAATATTTTCCTTAAAGAAATAAAACTAGAATAAATGAAATTTAATTTTATAATTTGGAAAAATTCCATGGCTAACTAATATATTTCTATAATATTTTAATTCTCTTTTATAATGATGAAAAAATGTTTCGATAATGAACTATAACTATTATATGGGCTGCCAAGAGAGATCGTTTTAGGGCTGTTCCATCGAAGACTGCTAGTATCTCCGGCTCGTGATTTGAACCTGATCTTACGACCGAGGAGGTGCAGACATTTATGAAAGAAAAAGTGAACCTTCAGGTTACATGTAGGAAAATGGCGTTGGTGGAAGGTTTGAAACACCAAGAGTTCAGCCAGCCAATTTCCCACACAAATTCACACAGATTCATACAAAAATTCGCACAAAACTCTCTCAAACTTTTTTTATTTTTTTTAAATGAATGGAATTAAAAATTCACTTGATAGAAGGGTAAATTTATATTATTACACCCGTCTCCCTTTGGAGGTGAAATTTATGTTTTTCCTATGTTTTTTGATGTGTTTTGAACGAGTCTGACCTTCAAAACCGTCGAAAATGACTCTTTTTTGAGATAACCCCCCTCCCCCCCAGCTGGCAATCTGGGGGACCCTGGTGGGAACCGAGAGTTCTCGGGTGGGGAAAATCACAGAAAACGAGTCATTTCCGACGGTTTTGAAGGTCAGATTCGTTCAAAATATATCAAAAACCAAGGGAAAAACATAAATTTCACCTTCAAAATTGACCGAACCTTCCTAACCAAACCTATCTACAACGCCAGTGTCTGGTCTTGACGATATGTACACTCCGTTTTACAATGTGAACACTTCACTACTGTCGGTAGAACACCGTGAGCACGCAGAAACAACACTTTTTTCTAAATTTTCGTAGAAAGCGACAATACAGCTGTAATAATCGAACGAGCACGCGTCACACGAAGCCATTCCGGTAGCAAAGTAATTCAAATTCGAAATGGATGGAGCGCAGTGATTGGGCAGACATGTAACGGTCACACAAACGAACGTACGAACACACACTAGATACACACCAAAGAAATGTTTATATCTCGAAAACGAAGCATTTGCGACGGAAACGCTATAGAAGGAAAGTGTCTTAGAATTAAAAAATCTACTTAATGAACATATAATAATTGCTGGACGTTAAACGGGTGTAATACTATAATAATCCCGATAGTTTATAATATAAATGTTTGCAACACGTAGGCCTATTTCTTACATAAATTTGGGGGAAATTCCCATGAAGAGGCAAAGCTGCGTCATGTATGTGATTTTTCAAAAAAAGTATTTAATGAATGAATAGAATTATAATTTAAATTACTTGACAGAAAATTAAAGGAATATTTTCTTATATTTGAAAAATAAAATTATTTATTATGTGGAATGAAGTTAATTACTTATAACAAATAAAAAACAACAACTTTGTTATCGTTAATGCAGAAAAGTGATTTACTAATGTTGTTCATTAAGATAATCAAGAAAAAGTTTTACGTGTGAAGGATGGTTAAATATTAAGAAAGTGTCATGCACGTATCTTCTGTAATATATGGGTTTAAAACTACTAGGACAACTTTTCAACCAAATTTCTTCGTAATGGCAAAGAAATGCATTTGCTAGTGTTGGGCTTAACGGGGAACCCATAGCTACCCCATCAATTTGGCTGTAAAGGTTGCTATTAAATAAGAAAAGATTATCAAAACACACTATTTCGAGAAGGTTTTTAAATTGAGTCTGAGTGAGGCCATTAATAAGAGTATTATCAGTAGTGAATAACTTATTTAGTATGATATTTAATGTTTCTTTTAACGGGACATTAGTAAACAATGACGAGACATCAAAACTGGCCATAGTAAGAGAATCGGCATGATTGATCTCTTATCTCTTTAGCAAAATCAAACGAGTTGTTAATAGAATAATCATTAAAGGTGAGTTTTGAAAGCAAGGGAACGAAGAATTTGGCTAAATTATAATTGAATGTACCACATGCCGAAAGAATAGGTCTTAGTGGGAAATTTGGCTTATGGACTTTAGGTAAACCATATAGAATTCCTGGATTAGAACCAGAAGCAAATACAAAATTGTATGTATTGTCAGCAATAATATTACTATTTTTTAATTTACGCAAACACCTATTAAGTTTATCTTCGAGTTTTAGTAATTTAGACAGAACATTCTCTTTTACCCTTTTAAATTTAGACGTATCCGACAAAATTGTCTCCATTCTATTTATGTAAACTGTTGAATCAATCAGCACTACTCCTTTACCCTTATCCGGTTTTGTAATGACAGAGTTATCCTTTTTCAAATTATTAAGAATTTTAAAATCTTGCTTATTAAAGAGGGGAGAAAACACCTTATGGGGTTTAAAATTATAAAAATTCTTAAAAGAGATGCTCTCCACTTGTTTTACCAAGTTATGAAACGAGAAATTTGGTCGGATCTCACAATTCTTAATATTCATGAGAAGATTTTCAAAGCCAGAGAAAAATTTATAAAAATTTAGTTTATAATGAGGTAGATCAAAATTTAAGCCTAACGACAATATTTCTTTCTCTCTAATACTTAAAACTCTATTAGAGAAATTAAAAATAAAATTATCTGGATTATTAAAAAACGACTGAGTGATTCCCAATTTTTCCAATTTGGCAGCATGTATCCTTTTATGTCTATTGACAATTTTATCACAGCAAGTTTGAAATTTAGTAACTAAACAATGATAATCAATATAAGACACCCTAGATTTTAGACCAAACAGAGAATTCTTATATTTCAGCTTGAGAAAACTCACTGTTTTAGTTTTCGATTGAAGCTCCAAATTTAATAATTTATGTTGCCCCTTCTCATCTATTCGATAACCAATTAAAGAAATTTTTAAATAACACTTTTGATACTAAACTCCCCATAACTACAGTACAAAAAGAAACCAGATATATTAAATTACCTTTTTATGGTTATTTATCATTGCGTATTCGAGGTGAATTGTCCAAACTGCTCAAGTCTAGTTATCCCCAAATAAATTTTAGATTCGCCTTCGTCAACCCACTTAAATTATCAAATTTTTTAAAGTTCAAAGATGAATTCCCCAAAACTGTATGCCCCAATGTTGTTTACAAATACACGTGCGACAGCTGTAAGGCTGCGTATATTGGCAGCACTCAACTCCAACTGGAGGTGCGCCTTTCTCAACATTTGGGCTTGTCAGTCCGTACCAACCGTCCCCTCAGTAGCACTCCACAATCCGCAATTAGAAACCATAGTAATGAAAACGACCATCACCTTCACAAAACTCAGTTTGAAATTTTAACTAGATCCAATAACCTTACAGAACTCCGAATTTTAGAATCTTTGTACATCTATAGAAACAAACCCTCCCTTAATAATAATAGCTCATCCTACAAATTACAACTCTTAACTAACCAACCGATTCTCACAGACATACCCTTTCTAATCCTCTGACCATCCAGTGTTCTCTTAGACTTTTCCAAGTATGGAGGTGGATGTAAACATTGTGTATTTACCTATTGAGGTAATTTAATTTAATTTTAGTTTTTATAGTGATGAAATTTAAATGATTTTAATTTTGTATTTATGCAATTTTCATTTTGCTTCAAGGTTTTAATTTTAATGGTTTTAATATTGTATTGATGTAATTTTCACTTTTTACTTTTGTTTTAAGGTTTTAAGACTTAATTCACTGATGACAAAAGATTTGTCGAAACGTCTGAAGTACAAATAAATGAAAATGTTTGCCGTTGTGTTGATCCTTCTGTTCATCTGTAAGCTCCGTTTCCCTAAGGAGAAGTCAATAGCTTTGATATATATATATCTGGGGCGGATCAAGGATTTGCTGGAGGGGGGTTCGGTACGAACGCCAAAGGCTTCTAGGGGTGTCCGGGGACATATTCCCCCGGAAAATCTTGAAAATGAAGGCTCTCAGAAACGCGTTTTAAAGCAATTTGTGGGGTGTTTCTTCAAGTTTAGGTATTAGTTACTTTTCAACCCAGAATGTTTCCCGAAAATTTTGAGGGGTTCTACATTAATGTCTCAAGTACAAAACATTTATCAATAACATTTCCGTCCGTCGCAAATATTTAGTTTACGAGATAATTATTTTGTTGAAAATTTTTTTTTTTGAAGGGGGCATTCTCGCCGTGATAACAGGTGGCACCATCTAGCGACGAACTATGTAAACATTTTTGAGGTAGCCAATCAGAGGCCTTTATTTCGTCACGTGACCTAATCCAGCAAATCACCGACTGATCTACTTCCTCCTTCATCTCCTGTTTTCAGTTCAAATTCAGAATCGACATGGCTGTCCAGTGTAACCAGTGCCCTCCCGTTCCAGCTCGCATTTTCACACTTTGTTTTGAAAATAACGAAACAAGCCTCGATTTTCTTCGCTCGCATGGCGTTCTCCCTTCAAATGTAGTGTGTCCAACCTGTGGCCGCGAGTGTATTTTGCGAAAAGACAGACATCAGTGGCGATGTACCGGTAGCTACGTTATCCCAAAGACTAAGAAACGCCGTAATTGTAATTACTGTGTTTCAGACTATCACGGCACATTTCTTGAAGGAATCCATTTACAACCTTTGCAAATTGTGTGTTTTGTGTATTTTTGGGTTGAAAAGAGATTTAATCATGAGAGCGTTGTACATAATTTGCAAATATCAAAACGAACAAGTATAGACTGGCGCAGTTTTTGCTGTGAAGTGTCTGAATATTGGTTCAACAATCAAGAACAAATTGGTGGCGACGGGGTTATCGTAGAAATAGACGAAACTCTCGTTGTTCACCGCAAGTACAACCTAGGACGGGAGCTGACTCAGGCGTGGTTATTTGGTGGTATTGAGCGTGTTTCGAAAAAGAAATTTGTAATTCCTTTAGTAGACGCTGCTACTAATACCCCTCAGAAACGTAATAAAGCAACGCTTGTGCATTAATTAAACAGTACATCAAGCCTGGTTCTATCATCATCAGTGATTGTTGGTCTGCATATACATCACTTACTAACGAGGGCTACACACACTACTCTGTTAATCATAGTGAGAACTTTGTTGACCCGCAACGGCCAGAGATCCATACGCAAAATATCGAACGATTGTAGAGGGATATCAAAGAGTGGATCACGAAAAAGAGAATCAGGTCAACCTTCCTACAGCAGTACCTGGGCCGTTACCTGTTCTTGAAAGCGGCTGGTCACCAGGAAATCCACATCTTCTTTAAAGAGGCCGCCAAGCTTTACCCACCCATTCGTGGCCGCACTGCTCCACGGATACTTCCCCACATTGA
The DNA here is from genome assembly GCA_023014485.1 of Bathynomus jamesi. Classification (NCBI taxonomy): domain Eukaryota; kingdom Metazoa; phylum Arthropoda; class Malacostraca; order Isopoda; family Cirolanidae; genus Bathynomus; species Bathynomus jamesi. The sequence goes on from JAJOZX010003986.1 coordinate 426,891, forward strand.
GACCGACAGCGACTCTGATCCCGATGATCAAGACCAATAAGGTAATTTTTACATGGTTATCTTTGGTTAGGTTAGGTTTTCCATGAAACCTAGGTTTTTCTCATGGTTTTTGGTGTGTTTCATGACATTCTTACCTTCATTTTCGTTGGAAATGAGTTTTTCACCACCTCCCCAAAAAACGATTCCATACAGGTTCCCCAATATTGATGGGGTATATCTTAACAACTGGTCATTTCCGACAGAAATGAAGGTCAGATTCGCATGAATCATATCAAAACCCATGAGAAAAGCCTACATTTCATGGGAAATGGCAGTCTGGGCTGAAAAGTAACAATTACCCAAGTTAATTAGCTTTTACAACATCTAAGTTCGACTTGGGTCGACAAACGATCTGAAGCAAATGAAACAAAAGGGGATATAACATGCTTGTAGTGTTTTGTAAAATAACTTGTATGTTCAATCAGTTAGCCTTGGGAGGGGGGGCTTTCTAGTTTAGAGGTGTGTGTGTGTGTGTGTGTATATATATATATTCAGAATATAGTAAAACACATTATAAAGTACATAGTATAAAAATATAGTATAGAAAAACAATATAAATTAATCTCTATACATTTGCTTACCTTTGAATCTGGAGTTATTCTCCCAAACTAAGCGATACTTCTGATAATAGAACTTCTTTTCAGCACTCATTATAATAACTTGTATCTTGCTCAGTATGAAACAGCTAAAACCCTGAGACGTAGTACCACACTACCTCCAGCCTATGTGGGCAGTGTGTGTGTACGGATTGCATAATCATGCAGTGTTTCCGGATGACTTATACAAATATTCTGTAAATATTAGGCCAAAATTTCTACATTAAGTATTAAATTTCTGGGATATATATGATGATTTATCTGTGTTTAGATCAGCAGCTCTTTCTCTACTTTGCTTAATACAATTTTCCCCTACTTTACTTAAATACACTTAATTAAGTCAATTTCAAATATCCTGTCATTACCTGAAAATTCACACAGAAAAATACACAAATTGTCAAGTCGGAGTGTTCTCCCACAACACCTCCCACGTAGCCTTTTTTCTCTCACAAATTTCTATGAAATTCCAGTGAAGTGACAACACTGACACAGGCTCACAAAATGTCACTAAATTCACTTCAAATTGTAAAAAAGTCGCCAGATGTGGAGTAGCCAAAATATTGTTAAAGTTTTACGTATAGTAGCCAATTGGAGTAGACAAATCGCTTCAAAAAGTCGCCACTTGTGGAGATGTGGACCCATTAGACGTACCAGTCATTAGACTTACAATCATAAACTCATTTCATCACTGTAGCAAAATGTACGAAAATGGTTAAAATAGTTAAAAAAGTATCTCAAATCTGAAAATTTACCCATTTCGTATCATTTAGGTCAGCGACGTAAGATAGTACTACCAATATCAAAAAGGATCCAAATGATACTTTCGTATCCCCCCTGGGGACACTGATCCAGACGAATAGCCATCGGTTATTTCTCTGGAAGCACTTCCCTGTCAAATTTATGGTTATTTGCCGTAGTCGCGGCCAAATATCCAAGTTATTCAGGCGTGGGCTGAACAGGAAAAGCGTAATATATTATCAGGAATTTTATTCAAAATACACAAAGTCAATCCGACCAAATTAACATATGGAAAATCAAGTTTATAAGATAAAATCATCTTCCAAGACAAACCGATAAAGTTTTGTGTTGAAATGTCAATACCTCAGTGCTCAATAGTCATGATAGTTCAATGTTTATAAGCACTGTTCTTACATTACTGGAAGGTTACACCTCATTATTAACAATTTAAAAATATTCCAAGCAAATCAAAATAATACATGCAAAAAATTTATATATATATGATAAAATTACAATAAAAATTGATGAATTTTTATTTATTAAAAAGTCAATACCTCAATGTTCAATTGGTATGATAGATTAATATTTATAAGCACTGCTCTTACCCCCCAAATACACTTGATAAAAACCATTGTCGGGTTTTGGCTGCCTGTCTCCTCCCCACACATGTTAAGTGACACCAGACCAAACATGAGTCACATTCAACTGATACCTGAGCATCACACTCAGTGGTACATACCGCACACCCATAAGTCCGTGACCGGACAACTCATACCTAGGACAACTCATACCTAGGACAACTCATACCTAGGACAACTCATACTCTCTTCAACAATTACCACCCCAATGTTGATCTTTTCATCTATATCCACCCCGAAAGTTTAAACTCTGCAAATTAACCAAAATAAGATAAGAAAACAATAACAACAAATTTATTATTTATTGCAAACATATAATAAATAGAGAACCATTATTTACATAAGATAAAATTTGAATGCCCGGTTAGGTCAACTGTACGCCCTTGACGATTGGTTAGGTTTAGTCGTGATGTTTTCGTTAGTTTTAACGAAAATATCACGACTAAACCTAACCAATCGTCAAGGGCGTACAGTTGACCTAACTGGGCATTCAATGAACCCAATGGTTCCCTGAGTTTTTTATGATACACACAGACCGTGCATGGAACAAGGAACTCTTCTGGGATAATTAAATCCACTATAGTCCGAATAAGTAATGGTAAATGACAAATACCATAGTTTTTCCTTTTTCATGATGCAAGCCCGACGTGGGCAACGGGTCTCTCGCAAAGAGGTCCCATAAATATAGCTTCCCTCACCAGTTATCTGCAAAGCAGACAGGATCCAGCTTTGGGACATGGATCTAGGGTTTAAAGCAGCCTAGCCCCACTACATTTAGAACCTCAATATAAGTAAAAGACTCGTTGCCCCTTTTTCTTTGATTTATTCAATCCGACGTGAATGCAACGAGTCTTTTACTTATATTGAGGTTCTAAATGTAGTGGGGCTAGCTGCTTTAAACCCTAGATCCATGTCCCAAAGCTGGATCCTGTCTGCTTTGCAGATAGCTGGTGAGGGAAGCTATATCTATGGGACCTCCTTGCGAGAGACCCGTTGCCCACGTCGGGCTTGCATCATGAAAAAGAAAAACTATGGTATTTGTCATTTACCATTACTTATTCAGACTATAGTGGATTTAATTATCCAGAAGAGTTCCTTGTTCCATGCACGGTCTGTGTGTATCATATATATATATATATATATATATATCAGTGGCGACTCGTGGTATAAATGTATGGGGGTGCGATTTCATAAAATTGTACGACAACACGGACTCACAGAGTGACAATAGGCTGCTAGCGCGAATCCAACTGCCGCTCACAAGAGTACTTGTATTAACATATGCGGCTATGCCAGACGTACAATTCTAGTTAATTACAAATAATTAATAATTTCAATAAAATACATATAAATGGCTTATATCATTATTACTGAAGTAACTATTAGTAAAAATAAAGTTATTATAAAAAAAATTCGCGATTGTACTTATATTTTCATTACAACAGTAAAATATAATTTATATTTACTTGAGCGAAAAATCTATCGCTCCATTCGGCTGCAATATTATTTTGTATTCAAACAGCGGTACGCTGTTTGAAGCTATGCTATAAGTTTAGAATATTATGTACTGTATGAGGCTTACTCAAAATGCCTCATGAATCATGATATGCCACATGAATTTTTAAAATATATTTCAAGAATATTTATTTTAATATCTTAAAATTAATATATTTTTATCTGTTAAATTAATATTTATCGTTTCAAGCAAGGGGAGCGACCGCTCCATCGCTCCTATACGCCAGTCGCCACTGATATATATATATATATATACTGTATATAACTTGCATGAATTTTAAATGTTTTCATTAATTTTTTTTTTTTTTTTCTGGTCCTAGGTATGAGTTGTCCTAGGTATGAGTTGTCCTAGGTATGAGTTGTCCTAGGTATGAGTTGTCCTAGGTATGAGTTGTCCTAGGTATGAGTTGTCCTAGGTATGAGTTGTCCTAGGTATGAGTTGTCCTAGGTATGAGTTGTCCTAGGTATGAGTTGTCCTAGGTATGAGTTGTCCTAGGTATGAGTTGTCCTAGGTATGAGTTGTCCTAGGTATGAGTTGTCCTAGGTATGAGTTGTCCTAGGTATGAGTTGTCCTAGGTATGAGTTGTCCTAGGTATGAGTTGTCCTAGGTATGAGTTGTCCTAGGTATGAGTTGTCCTAGGTATGAGTTGTCCTAGGTATGAGTTGTCCTAGGTATGAGTTGTCCTAGGTATGATTGTCCTAGGTATGAGTTGTCCTAGGTATGAGTTGTCCTAGGTATGAGTTGTCCTAGGTATGAGTTGTCCTAGGTATGAGTTGTCCTAGGTATGAGTTGTCCTAGGTATGAGTTGTCCTAGTATGAGTTGTCCTAGGTATGAGTTGTCCTAGGTATGAGTTGTCCTAGGTATGAGTTGTCCTAGGTATGAGTTGTCCTAGGTATGAGTTGTCCTAGGTATGAGTTGTCCTAGGTATGAGTTGTCCTAGGTATGAGTTGTCCTAGGTATGAGTTGTCCTAGGTATGAGTTGTCCTAGGTATGAGTTGTCCTAGGTATGGTTGTCCTAGGTATGAGTTGTCCTAGGTATGAGTTGTCCTAGTATGAGTTGTCCTAGGTATGAGTTGTCCTAGGTATGAGTTGTCCTAGGTATGAGTTGTCCTAGGTATGAGTTGTCCTAGGTATGAGTTGTCCTAGGTATGAGTTGTCCTAGGTATGAGTTGTCCTAGGTATGAGTTGTCCTAGGTATGAGTTGTCCTAGGTATGAGTTGTCCTAGGTATGAGTTGTCCTAGGTATGAGTTGTCCTAGGTATGAGTTGTCCTAGGTATGAGTTGTCCTAGGTATGAGTTGTCCTAGGTATGAGTTGTCCTAGGTATGAGTTGTCCTAGGTATGAGTTGTCCTAGGTATGAGTTGTCCTAGGTATGAGTTGTCCTAGGTATGAGTTGTCCTAGGTATGAGTTGTCCTAGGTATGAGTTGTCCTAGGTATGAGTTGTCCTAGGTATGAGTTGTCCTAGGTATGAGTTGTCCTAGGTATGAGTTGTCCTAGGTATGAGTTGTCCTAGGTATGAGTTGTCCTAGGTATGAGTTGTCCTAGGTATGAGTTGTCCTAGGTATGAGTTGTCCTAGGTATGAGTTGTCCTAGGTATGAGTTGTCCTAGGTATGAGTTGTCCTAGGTATGAGTTGTCCTAGGTATGAGTTGTCCTAGGTATGAGTTGTCCTAGGTATGAGTTGTCCTAGGTATGAGTTGTCCTAGGTATGAGTTGTCCTAGGTATGAGTTGTCCTAGGTATGAGTTGTCCTAGGTATGAGTTGTCCTAGGTATGAGTTGTCCTAGGTATGAGTTGTCCTAGGTATGAGTTGTCCTAGGTATGAGTTGTCCTAGGTATGAGTTGTCCTAGGTATGAGTTGTCCTAGGTATGAGTTGTCCTAGGTATGAGTTGTCCTAGGTATGAGTTGTCCTAGGTATGAGTTGTCCTAGGTATGAGTTGTCCTAGGTATGAGTTGTCCTAGGTATGAGTTGTCCTAGGTATGAGTTGTCCTAGGTATGAGTTGTCCTAGGTATGAGTTGTCCTAGGTATGAGCTGTCCTAGGTATGAGCTGTCCTAGGTATGAGCTGTCCTAGGTATGAGCTGTCCTAGGTATGAGCTGTCCTAGGTATGAGCTGTCCTAGGTATGAGCTGTCCTAGGTATGAGCTGTCCTAGGTATGAGCTGTCCTAGGTATGAGCTGTCCTAGAACCCATAAGTCTTATCCAACTACTCCTGCTCGACCACAAGTGTCAATGCCTTGAAGGCATCATCAGCATTATCATCTCTCTCAAAGAAAGTACTGCACGCGATGGTGGTGGGGACTGTGTGAGGTTCATTTATGAACTGGTGGTTGGAGCTGCCTGCAACATACGGTGGTACTCCCTCAAGCACTCTTTGCTCCAACGGGAATGGACAGCATTGGCAGCAAACAAATGAAGGCCCACATGTTCACGGATTGCAAATGTGTGTTTATAGGGCAGGTGCTGACAAACTTAGAAGTTGCATGTACATGAAGTAGCATTAACATGTACAACCCATATAGACGTGGTGCTGGTGATCTCGGTGCTGTCATCTGGTCTCCTGGAACTGAGCCTGTGCCCTGGTACTCATCTGCTTTTCAATCATGGCTAGGGCATAGGGGGTTACATGCTGCTGGAACAGGAGTGCTGCATTGGAGAAGGTAGGCTGCACAGGCTGCTTGGAAAGATGGAGAATGTTCTGTGATATCTCTCATTCATCAGGGTATTCAGAACTCGAAGGAAAGCAGTGAAGAATTGTGGCACAGACTGGCGTGGAGAGGTGACGTACTTCACTTTCTGGAACGGTGATTCTGGGTACGTGACATGTGAATTTCATTCTTGAAAAGTGGAAACACTGGTCTGGGTTGGCAGCCCTGCGACCAGTCTCCCCTCACCAGTCCTGTTGAATCATTGTGTAGCTGTGTAGGCTATGGTAGCTATGTAGCCTAAGGTGTAGCAGCAATGGTATTGTTGCATCAGTGATTAGATATGCGAGTTATGATGGCTATATTATAGTAAACCATATGAACATTCGGCGTAAATATAACTTGGTGCAGATGGACTTTAAGAACTGTACAGCTAGTGGTAATCAAGCATTGTTTGCATGTCCACTTGGCCAGAATGGTTCACATGCCAACATTGGTGACCTAATTTTTGCGTGTTTCTGTGCCATAGTTGAGCTTTTTTGTATTTGTTCCTCTGTATCTATTTTAATGAATCGGGTTATTATATTTGTACATATAGTTGTGCTTTTGATATGTACCAGGTACGCCTGTGTATGAAATAAACAATATTATGATTATTATTATTACTACTTATTTATTGCCATAAATATATTTTTTATATGCTTGTCATATTAAATTAAAAAATATGTATATATATCAAATAGAATGGATACTTTTTTGTCTTTTGGTACATTGTTATTTTGTCCACTGGGAACACTGACTGGATCACTGTTAAATAAGTTCTGTCAAACAACTGTTCAAGTACAGTTATACAAAGGGGTAGCATATTATATGACACAACCGCAATGAATGGGTTAATAACTATTCATAACCATTAAGTTATTCATATATTTCAAATGCCATTCAATACATTGATATACACTGATTTTTGCCTTGGTATAAATTCAGCTGATTTTTATGTTTTCGCGTTTGCTGATTTAAAAAATCGCATTCATATTGTCCATCACCCACTGCTTTTGCGGATATATAAATTGACGATTGGTTAGGTTAAGTCGTAATATTTTCGTTAGTTTTAACGTTTTATTTGATTAGGTATACGCGGACAAAGTTGCGGAACGCAAACTACAATAGGATAATATAGGGGAACGTAAACTACACTAGGCACCACAGGGATATGTAAACTACACTTGCTCCAAAATTAATTTAAAAATTAACAATATGTCTATACTATCGTTATTTTGATGTTCATGGACCCATGGACACCTCGTCCACCTATATACGCCACTGACCCATACTATATACGAGTAAATTTATACTCTTTAAACACATGTAAAACTTCAACTTAAATTGTTAAAATAATTGATTGAAAACATTGTTACATTTTCACTGTGATCCAAGTGATCCAAATAATCGAAGTGATCCAAGTAAAGACAAAATATTAATGGTCTGAATAATAAAATATGAAGTGCTAATGAAGATGATATTTGGTGTACTCTTGGAAATAGTGGGTCATGTAACAGGGGTAATTATAGCTTTTCGTGATGTCCGAACACGGCTTGCTACGTCATCCGCATGCAGACGATAGTCACCTATACATCTACAACACTCCAATTTTACTTTAACTTCGTTGAAATCTGTGAAGCGGTTTTGGGTCATGGCAGAGACGAAGCCCAAATTGGAAGTGCGTTCTGCACGACAAATTTGATAAAGACCAGAATCCAGACGCAGTTCCATAATTACCAACCTTATCTAACATAAACATGTATTAACAATTTAATATATTTTGACCTACGTCAGGATTTTGGGATTTCTGCACGCTTCATTTATTCTGATGATAATATTATTAAGGCGACCCTAATAAATTTAATAAAGTTAATAACAAGGTTAAAAATTTGCTATTAGGTTAAAGTCAATATTTTAGTTATGGGTTAATAAAGTTAATAAACTCAACGTTAAAAATTTGCTATTGTTAAAATTTTCGTGATGGATTAATAAAATTAACGAAAATGTGTAGTGAAACTACGTAAGCAAATAAATGATTTCCGCTTCTCTGACATGATGTTATAATATGCATTCTGGATTCTTATTTACATAAAATCAAAGAAAGAAATTATATCCTTCCAACGGGAAGAAATTTCGCCCAAACTACCTATATACCAAATTACAAGCAGCACATGCTACCTCGGCTGCGGTGGAGCGCAGCTTCACTATGCTGAAAATTTTTTGGCAAAAGACAAACTTCCTGCCCGAAAATATTGAGAAGTACTTTATGCTTCATTATAATTCAGTCACTAAATAAGTTCGTTAATAGTTAAATGAATGTGATGTGTTTATCATTAAGAGTTAGTATTTATCCATAATAAGTTGCAAATAAAGAATTTTCTAGGTTAAAACCGAGCAGTGATGTAGTCGAGACCACCAAGTCCGAGACCGGATCCTGTGAGACCAAGATCGAGATCAAAGGTTCGAGATCGAGATCTACCTTCCGAGATCGACACCCTTAAAATTCGAGACCGAGATCGAGACAAGCTCATGCCCTTTCAATTTGTTTTACACTACTGTACTATGGAAATTAGACTATATTAAGTATATTAATAAACTAACTACTTTCTCAGATGTACTGTGTTGAATGCAAAAAGTGTAGCCTATAAATTAACGGATGAATATGTATATACGTACTTTTTATTTATTTACTTCTTTTATATCTGTTACCGAAGGTTTAATGAACGTACTCACTACCCAGTTTGACTTGTGCATTTATTTAAAGCATGATAGGTGCTCATTACACTTAAGGAACATCAGCATGCCCAGAAGATCTGCCGAAATTCGACTTCTGTGGGGCCTCAATATTATGCCTCCATGGCTAAATACACGCTCAATTGGAGCACTAGAGGCAGGCACTGTCAAAACAGTCATGGCAATATTGGCCAGTGATGGGAATTTATCCCTTTTCTGGTGCCAAAACTTTATTGGAGAGCAGTTGTCTAAAATATGAGATTCATCGATCTCTAAGAGTTACCGCCGCAATTGTTCCCTGCGGTTCAAAATCTTCCCAGTTTCAACGTTCTTCTGCTTGGACCGATAGCTTTGATATCACTGGGGAACAAATTTTAACTTTTTTTTTTTGTTTCTTGGACGTGAACAGGTCGGTCTTATAGGATTTTTTCCGCTGATTCCAAATATAAGCCGTAGAATTTCTCTATCACCCAAGGTTACTGAGAAATTTGTATTTTAATATTTACTCAAAAAGTGTATAGAAGTTAGTAAAAATACTTCATAAAAATTATATTAGTGGCAGATTGGCATTTAAAATATTATTCTTAAAACTTCTTTGTCACTGATTTTCTCTTGTAGTTTTCATTAGGAGCTTCTCGCATCATTGTCCAGCAGTAATCAGCTAACATTGCCGGATCCCACCTCCCTTGGTAGCGTTTCTCCATAGCAGCTATATCTTGGTGGAACCTTTCTCCATGCTCATCGCTTACGTTGCCGAGGTTTTCAGGGAAGAAATCTAAATGGGAGTGCAAGAAATGGATTTTTAGTGACATATTACATCCCAATAACCTATATGCTTCAATCATATCCTGCACTATTTTTTCATAGTTAGAGGCTTTGATGTTCCCTAGAAAATTTGTGACAACATTCTTCATGGCCTCCCATGCCACTTTTTCTTTTCCTCTCAAGGCATCATCAAACTTTCGATCTTCCATGAGCTCTCTGATTTGGGGACCAACAAAGATACCTTCTTTTATCTTTGCATCGCTAAGTCGTGAAAACTTTTTCTTCAAGTATTTGAATGCCTCATCTTCCTTGTTCATTGCTTTGACAAAATTTTTCATGATGCCAAGTTTGATGTGAAGTGGCGGTAAGTATATTTTCTTGGGGTCAACTAAGGGTTCATGAGACACATTCTTCAGTCCTGGGATACATTTTTGACGAAGTGGCCAATCCTTTACAAAATAATGCGAATCTCTGGCTCTGCTGTCCCATTCACAAAGGAAGCATCAGAACTTCGTATAACCGAGCTGCATTCCCAGAAGAAGCGCGACGACTTTTAAATCCCCACATATATACCAACGAAACTGGTCATAATTAATCTGCTGAAGGATGAGTTTCATATTTTCGTAAGATTCCTTCATGTGGACAGCGTGCCCTACAGGAATGGAAGGGTATTTATTTCCATTGTGTAGTAGTACAACCTTGAGGCTTAGCTTCAAAGAGTCAATAAATAAACGCCAATCTTCAGATTTGTGCTCATGACCGAGAGCTAACAGCAGTCCATTTACATTATTACAGTAGCATAAACCACCTGACGAGGAGAAATACTGCATCAGATCTTTTTGGCGAGAGCGGAACGCCGATATGCTTGTATCTTTTGCCAGCAAATTCCATTCACGTAACCTGGAGCCCAATAATTCCGCTTTCTTTTTCGGAAGGTCCAAATCTCTCACGAGATCATTCAGCATAACCTGCGTTATCATACGTTGTTTATTTGATTCAGGTTGCTGAAAGTCTATCTTTAGTGTCATCAATTTTCATTGGTTCAACTTCAGACTCTTCATCCAGTGTCCATGACTTTGGGGGAGTTGGAATTGGGTTATCATCGTCATGTAGTACTGGTCTCATGGCAGATGCAAGATTTGGGTATTGAATTTTATGTTTATTTTTGGCAGAGAATCCTGAAACGTTAGTCATACAAAAATAGCAATCCGTTAGGTGATCCTTGGGCTCTCTCCAAATCATTGGTATGGCAAATGGCATAGATTTGCGGGTACCTTTAATCCAACCCCTAAGAGTGACGGCACAGGAAATGCATGAGATATGAGGTGCCCAGGATTTGTCTTGGTCGTCTACCTTACATCCAAAATAAAGTTCGTAAGCCTTCTTCACGAGTGGGGTCATCGTCTTCCTCTGTGCCATTATGGTCAGTTCTCCACATACGTAGCAAAATGTATCTCTGGGATTAATACAGTTTCGATTCATGCTGGCAGAAAATTATTGAAATCACGGAAAACGTTTTGGAATGTAAAACCAATTTTTTCTATGAAAAATTTTAAAATTTGAGCAAAACTTGAAAAAAATCTGTTTAAATAGTATTTTTTGCATTAAAAAAATATAGCTATTAAATATAGTTAACCTGGAAAAAAAGAAAGTAAAATTAAATTAGTACACTTAATTTTAACTAATATTTTGGGAAAACTGAGTAAATGGAAATATTATTTTCTCGAAAACTATGGGTGATAGAAACATTCTGAAACCATATTTGGAATCAGCATCAAAGGTTCTATAAGAAACACCAAATAGTTTTCAAGAAGCAAAAATGTTGTTCCCTAGTGTATTTTGCCATTAGTCTCGGAACTTTGGTTTGACTGTTTTATTTCGTCATCGCTGCTGTGAGAATGAGCGCTCTCTCTCTCTCTCTCTGTATCTGCTCATTCTCCGTGTTTGAGTTTCCTGTATATCATTTTTCCAACACCATTTCTATGAAAAATAAATTGACATATCGGTACTATAAACAGAGGCATGGCAATTACTGTAGCATAACGTCTAAATAATATATATATATATATATATATATATATATATATATATATTATATATATATATATTAATATATATATGATACACACAGACAGTGTATGGAACAAGGAACTCTTCTGGGATAATTAAATCCACTACAATCCGATCTCGAGACCTATATCACTGAAACCGAGTCACCTAGATATTATGAAAATAACATCAATCAAATATGATAAATATAAGGGTTTTTAAAAAATATTGAATTAAGATAACGAGGAATCAGCCAATAAAATTCAGTGAAATGATGAAATAATACTGCATGTAGGAATTACAAAAATAATAGGAAATGCAGTATAGTGATGTATTGACAGGAATTTTATTTAGAAATTTTTTCCTTAAAGAAATAAAAATTTAATAAGAAATTCAATTTTATAATTTGTAAAAATTCTATGGTTAACTAATATATTTCTATAATATTTTAATTCTCTTTTATAATGATGAAAAAGGTTTCGATAAAGATCTATAACTATTATATAGGCTGCCAAAAGAGCGTATAATGGCTGTTCCATCGAAGACTGCTAGTATCTCCGGCTCGTGATTTGAACCTGATCTTACGACCGAGGAGGTGCAGACATTTATGAAAGAAAAAGTGAACCTTCAGGTTACATGTACGAAAATGGCGTGGGTGAAAGATTTCAAACACCAAGAGTTCAGCCGGCCAATTTCCCACACAAATTCATACAAAAATTCGCACAAAACTCTCAAACTTTTTTTTATTTTTTTTAAATGAATGGAATTAAAAATTCACTTGCTTGATAGAAGTTTATAATATAAATGTTTGCAACACGTAGGCCTATTTCTTACATAAATTTGGGGGAAATTCCATGAAGAAGTAACGCTGCGTCATGTATGTGATTTTTCCAAAAAAATTTAATGAATGAATAGAATTATAATTCAAATTTACTTGACAGAAAATTAAAGGAATATTTTCTTATGTTTGAAAAATAGAATTATTTATTATGTGGAATGAAGTTAATTACTTATAACATAAAAACAACAACTTTGTTATCGTTAATGCAGAAAAGTGATTTACCAAGACTATGAGATCAATTTGTGCGAGTTGTTTTTATTTTTCATCAAGCACAAACATATCTATGACAAATCTGACATTTTAGCTCTGTATTCATGACATAAAAGCTACCATATCCTTGGTATTATCATTCATATCTTACCATATCCTTGGTATCATCTCCCAGTACAGGTTGTAGCTATCCTACAAAAGATATTTAAGTACGGTTCATATGTACACACACACACACACACACATATATATATATATATATATCTGGGGCGGATCTAGGATTTGCTGGAGGGGGTGCGGTACGATCGCCGAAGGCTTCTTGGGGTGTCCGAGGGGCATGCTCCCCCGGAAAATTTTGAAAATTAAGGCTCTCAGAAACGCGTTTTAAAGCAATTTGTCGGGTGTTTGTTCAAGTTTAGGTATTAGTTACTTTTCAACCCAGAATGTTTCCCGACAATTTTGAGGGGTTCTACATTAATGTCTCGAGTACAAAACATTTATCAATAACATTTCTGTCGCAAATGTTTATCACAGGCCTCTATTTCGTCACGTGACCTAATCCAGCAAATCACAGACCGATCTGCTTCCTCCTTAATCTCCTGTTTTCAGTTCAAATTCAGAATCGACATGGCTGTCCAGTGTAACCAGTGCCCTCCCACTAAGTGACACCAGACCAAACATGAGTCACATTCAACTGATACCTGATCATCACACTCAGTGGTACATACTGCACACCCATAAGTCTTACCCAACTCCTGCTCGACCACATGTGTCAATGCCTTGAAGGCATCATCAGCATCATCTCTCTCAAAGAAAGTACTGCACGCGATGGTGGTAGGGACTGTGTGAGGTTCATTTATGAACTGGTGGTTGGAGCTGCCTGCAACATACGGTGGTACTCCCTCAAGCACTCTTTGCTCCAACGGGAATGAACAGCATTGGCAGCAAACAAATCAAGGCCCACATGTTCACCGATTGCAAATGTGTGTTTATAGGGCAGGTGCTCACAAACTTAGAAGTCGCATGTACATGAAGTAGCGATAACATGAACAACCCATATAGACGTGGTGCTGGTGAACTGGGTGCTGTCATCTTGTGTCTCCTGGAACTGAGCCTGTGCCATGGTACTGATCTGCTTTTCAATTATGGCTAGGGCATAGGGGGTTACATGCTGCTGGAACAGGAGTGCTGCATTGGAGAAGGTAGGCCGCACAGGCTGCTTGGAAGGATGGAATGTTCTGTGATCTCTCATTCATCAGGGTATTCAATACTCGAAGGAAAGCAGTGAAGAATAGTGGCACAGACTGGCGTGGAGAGGTGACGTACTTCACTTTCTGGACGGTGATTGTGTAGCTGTGTAGCCTAAGGTGTAGCAGCAATGTTATTGTTGCATCAGTGATTAGATGTGCGAGTTATGATGGCTGTATTATAGTAAACCATATGAACATTCGGCGTAAATATAACTTGGTGCAGATGGACTTTGACAACTGTACAGCTGGTGTATCAAGCATTGTTTGCATGTCCACTTGGCCAGAATGTTTCAGATGCCAACATCGGTGAACTAATTTTTGCGTGTTTCTGTGCCATAGATACAGAGGAACTACTACAAAAAAGCTCAACTATTTTAATGAATCGGGTTATTATATTTGTATATATAGTTGTGCTTTTGATATGTACCAGGCACGCCTGTGTATGAAATAAACTATGATTATTACTATTAATACTTATTTATTGCCATAAATATATTTTTTATATGCTTGTCATATTAAATTAAAAAAAAATATATATATATATATATATCAAATAGAATGGATACTTTTTTTGTGCCGTTGGTACATTTTTTTTTTTGTCCACTGGGAACACTGGTCTGCATCACTGCTAAATAACCTCTGTCAAACAACTATTGAAGTACAGTTATACAAAGGGGTAGCATATCATATGACACAACCGCAATGAATGGGTTAATAACTGTCTATAACCATTAAGTCATCCATGTATTTCAAATGCCACTGATTACACTGATATACACTGATTTTTGCCTTGGTAGAAATTCAACTGATTTTTATGTTTTCGCGTTTGCTGATTTAAAAAATCGCATTCATATTGTTCCATCACCCACTGTTTTTGCAAATATATAAATTGACGATTGGTTAGGTTAAGTCGTAATATTTTCCTTAGTTTTAACGATTTCTTTGATTAGGTACACGCGGACAAAGTTGGGGAAGGCAAACTACACTAGGATAATGTAGGGGAACGTAAACTGCACAAGGCACCACAGGGGGATGTAAACTACACTTCCTCCAAAATCAATTTAAAAATGAACACTGTCTATACTATTACTATCGTTATTTCGATGTTCAAGGGTGGTGGCATGGACCCATGGACACCATCTCCACCTATATACGCCACTGACCCATACTATATGTATATACGAGTAAATTTATGCTCTTTAAGCACATGTAAAACTTCAATTTAAATTGTTAAAATAATTGATTGAAAACATTGTTACATTTCCACTGTGATCCAAGTAATCGAAGTAATCCAAGTGATCCAAGTAAAGAAAATATTAATGGTCTGAATAATAAAATATGAAATGCTAATGAAGATGATGTTTGGTGTACTCTTGGAAATAGTGGGTCATGTAACAGGGGTAATTATAGCTTTACGTGATGTCCTAACACGGCTTGTTACGTCATCCGCACGCAGACGATAGTCACCTATACATCTACAACACTCTAATATTACTTTAACCCTTTCATACCTGATTTTCGTTTACTTTTCATGCCACAAAAAAACTTGTTTTATATCTCCAGAATGACTAAAATCTCAAAATTTGATGGTCTCATTTGCGCCCATACGGCAAGAAAGGGTTAACTTCGTTGAAATCTGTGAAGCTGTTTGGGGTCATGGCAGAGACGAAGCCCAAATTGGAAGTGCGTTCTGCACGACAAAAATTGATAAAGACCAGAATCCAGACGCAGTTCCATAATTACCAACCTTATCTAACATAACCATCTATTAACAATTTAATATATTTTGACCTACGTCAGGATTTTGCAATTTCTGCACGCTTCATTTATTCTAATAATATTATTAAGGCGACCCTAATAAATTTAATAAAGTTAATAACAAGGTTAAAAATCCGCTATTATGTTAAGTTAATATTTTAGTTATGGTTTAATAAAGTTAATAGCAAATTTTTGAACTTATGTTATAATATGAATTCTGGATTCTTATTTACGTAGAATCAAAGAAAGAAATCATTTCCTTCCAACGGGAAGAAATTCCCCCAAACTACATATATACCAAATTACAAGCAGCACAAGCTACCTCGGCTGCGGTGGGGCGCAGCTTCTCTATGCTGAAAATTTTTTGGCAGACAAACTTCCTGCCCGAAAATATTGAGAAGTACTTTATGCTTCATTATAATTCAGTCACTAAATAAGTTCGTTAATAATTAAATGAATGCGATGTGTTTTATTATTAAGGGTTAGTATTTACTCATAAATAAGTTGCAAATAAAGAGTTTTCTAGGTTGAAACCGAGTCACCTAATTATTATAAAAATAACATGACAAATTTAAGAAGTTTTTTAAAAAATACCAAATAAAGACAACGAGAATTCAACTAAACAAATTCTTTTTTTTTTATCTCTCTGTTTAAGGTGCTTGGAACCCCGCTGGATTATTGACACCTTTTTTTTTTTTTTTTCCCCTCCTGAAGGAAGGTTGCAAAATAACAATAAACGATTACAAATGAGTTAATATCTCAATAAAATAAGATTATAATAATACTGTATGTAAGAATTACAAAAATAATAGGAAATGCAGTATAGTGATGCATTTGACAGGAATTTTACTTATAAATTTTTCCTTAAAGAAAGAAAATTAGAATAAAATAAATTTAATTTTATAATTTGGAAAAATTCTATGGTTAACTAATATATTTCTATAATATTTTAATTCTTTTATAATGATCAAAAGGTTTTGATAAAGAACTATAACTATTATATGGGCTGACAAGAGAGATCGTATAATGGCTGTTCCATCGGAGACTGCTAGTATCTCCGGCTCGTGATTTGAACCTGAACTTACGACCGAGGAGGTGCAGACATTTATGAAAGAAAAAGTGAACCTTCAGGTTACATGTACGAAAATGGCGTGGGTGGAAGGTTTGAAACACAGAGTTCAACCGGCCAATTTCTCACACAAATTCATACAAAAATTCACAAAACTCAGAAAATTTTGCATTTTTTTTAAATGAATGGAATTAAAAATTCACTTGCTTGATAGAAGTTTATAATATAAATGGGTGCTGCTATAGCGTGATTCCTACCGGTGACTTCGATACTATAGGGTGATTCCTACCCGTTTTGGTTCGAAACTACAGTACTGTAGAGTGTGATTCCTATCCAAGGTATAAATGAAAATATAATAAATATAAAATGCTATTTATTATTCAATTTTATTTATTTAAAAAAGTTTCGGTGCTACTATAGTATGTGGTCTACCTACGATTGGTTAGGTTTAGTCACGATATTTTCGTTAAAACTAACGAAAATATCATGACTAAACCTAACCAATCGTCAAGGGCGATGGACATTGGAATGCAAACAAGCAATTAGTAAACAAGGTAAGAAGCTATAATTAAAAGGTAGACCGCCGAATCGAGGTAGGAATCACGCTATAGTAGCACCTATAAATGTTTGCAACACGTAGGCCTATTTCTTACATAAATTTGGGGGGAATTCCCATGAAGAGGCAACGCCGTGTCATGTATGTGATTCTTCCAAAAAAAATTTGAATGAATGAATAGAATTATAATTCAAATGACAGAAAATTAAAGGAATATTTTCTTATATTTGAAAAAT
Source organism: Bathynomus jamesi (assembly GCA_023014485.1). NCBI lineage: Eukaryota > Metazoa > Arthropoda > Malacostraca > Isopoda > Cirolanidae > Bathynomus > Bathynomus jamesi. Next base: position 444,573 of record JAJOZX010003986.1, read on the forward strand.
AAAATGATTATTATGTGCAATGAAGTTAATTACTTATAACAAATAAAAACACAAACATATGTATGACGAATCTGACATTTTAGCTCTGTATTCATGACATAAAAGCTACCATATCCTTGGTATTATCACCCACATCTTACCATATCCTTGGTATCATCTCCCAGTACAGGTTGTAGCTATCCTCAGGGCCGGCGAGAACTGCCCCGGGCCCAGGGGAAGGATTAGTATATGTACCCCCCTGTTTACTCTATTTTATTATGAATGTTTTTTGTGTACATAACAAGCAAACTGATTATATGTCCAAGTCACTATTCAAAACATAAAGTATGATAATCTCTATAAAATGTATGTTCATTAACTATATTTCCTCTCTGTTATTTAATCAATTCGTTTATTAATATTTCTAGATTTCATCCTCCCTTTTCCGGGCCCCCTAGAGGTCCGGGCCTCGCGGATTTAACCCGGCTTCTCCGCCCTCTCGGCGGCCCTGGACATCCTACAAAAGATATTAAGGTGCGGCTGATATATAATATATATATATATATATATATATATATATATATAATCAAAATATAGCATTAAGTAAAATATAGTATAAAATACATAGTATAAAAATATAGTATAGAAAAAGATAATATAAATTAATCTCTGTACATTTGCTTACCTTTGAATCTGGAGTTATTCTCCCAAACTGAGCGATACCTCTGATAATAGAACTTCTTTTCAGCACTCATTATGATAACTTTTATCTTGCTCAGTATGACGCAGCTAAAACACTGATCAAAGTTGCCACTTTCACGGGAATTTCACACAAATTTGTGAGAGAAAAAGGCTACGTGGGAGGTGTTGTGGGAGGACACTCCAACTTGACAATTTGTGTATTTTTCTGTGTGAATTTTCAGGTAATGGCAGGATATTTCAATTTGACTTAAGTAAGGGTATTTAAGTAAAGTAGGGGAAAATTGTATTAAGCAAAATAGAGAGAGAGCTGCTGATCTAAACAGATAAATCATCATACATATCCCAGAAATTTAATACTTAATGTAGAAATTTTGGCCTAATATTTACAGAATATTTGTATAAGTCATCCGGCAACAATGCATGATTATGTAATCAGTATACACTCAAGCTGCGTCATACTAAGCAAGATACAAGTTATCATAATGAGTGCTGAAAATAAGTCTTATTATATTAATTATCAGAGGTATCGCTTAGTTTCGGAGAATAACTCCAGATTCAAAAGGTAAGAAAATGTATAGAGATTAATTTATATTATGTTTTTCTATACTATATTTTTATACTATGTACTTTATACTATATTTTACTAAATGCTATATTTTGATTATATATATTATATATATATATATATATATATATATATATATACAGGGCGTCCCAAAAAAAGTATACACACTTTAACAGCTGATAGCTCAATTGATGTTTGTTTCTTTCCAAGTTAAACCCATTAGAATTAATAATGGCAGTCAGACTAAGCTTTGAACAAAGGAAATTCATTATAAAATGCTACTGGAAGTGTGAAAACGCAGTTGAAGTGCAAAGACAGTTTAGGAGAGAGTTTCAAACAGATCCACCAACGCGACTTACCATCACTCGAATTAGAGAAGTTTGAAGCCGATGGAACTGTTCAGAATGTCCACAAGAAGCGTTCCGGAAGACCACGGACATCGACAAGCCCCACAAAGCAAGAAAGAGTACTGGAAACGTATCACCAAAGTCCAAGAAAATCTGTGCGGCAAGCGAGTCGTGAGGTAGGAATTTCAAAATCGTCTGTCCAACGCATTTTGAAGCGCTGTCAATGGAAAAGTTACATTCCAAGATTAGTCCATGCTATTAATGAAGATGATCCGGACCGAAGAGTGGAGTATTGCGAGTGGTACTTGGCACGATGTGGATGTGGATTGGACGAAGGGGTTTCGTAGAATACCCTCCGCGTTCACCAGACCTCACACCACTAGACTTTTTTTTATGGGGATACTTAAAAGACAAAGTCTACGCTATAAAACCTGCAACAGTCGCTGAATTGAGAGCAGCCATTGAACGAGAATGCACACAAATACCAAACGAAATGTTTCGTGATGTTTGCAATTCCATTGCTTCGCGTTATCAGCAGTGCCTGGACCAGAACGGACGTCAGTTTGAAAACAGGCGTTGACAAAACAATTAAATAATGTCTGTAGATTCTATTACATTTTGAAAATGAAATGTATTTTAATAAACACTGCCTTTATAAGTATTTAAAGTGTGTATACATTTTTTTGGGACGCCCTGTATATATACACAGGGTGTCCGAGAATTATCTGTACAATTTTTGGCTGTTATTAAAAGTCAACCATGAAGTGTAGAAATTCGAGTGTTGTCCCATTTTACAGAGAATCTCATTAAGTTTTTTCTGATACCAAGTTTTGACAAGTTTTTTAGAAATTCCAGTGTGTCCGAACATTATCTGTACAATTTCATCTTTTAATAAAATTCTTGATAACACACGTAAATTCTTAAACAAGATTATTTAGAATCTGTATTTTCAAAAGTTTCTTTTATTAAAGTAACGTTGTTACAAACATTCGATATGTGCACCATTAGTGATTCGCAAAACATCCAATCGATACTCCAAATGTTGCCATGTACGCTGCAGCATATCCACATCAATTCGCTCAACAGCAGCTGTGATTCTTGCTTTTAAATCATCAATGTCTGTCACCCGCGTACATTTCTAAAAAACTTGTCAAAACGTGGTATCAGAAAAAACTTAATGAGATTCTCTGTAAAATGGGACAAACTGGAATTTCTACACTTCATGGTTGACTTTTAATAACAGCCAAAAATTGTACAGATAATTCTCGGACACCCGGTATATATATATATATATATCTGCCGCACCTTAATATCTTTTGTAGGATGTCCACTGTCCAGGGCTGCCGAGAGGGCGCGCGAAGCCCGGACCTCTAGGGGGCCCGGAAAAAGGGGGGATAAAATCTAAAAATATTAATAAACGAATTGATTAAATAACAGAGGAAATATAATTAATGAACATTAATGAACATACATTTTATAGAGATTATCATACTGTATGTTTTGAATAGTGACTTGGACATATAATCAGTTTGCTTGTTATGTATACATTCATAATAAAATAAAGAGTAAACCGGGAGGGAGGGGTACATATACTAATCCTTCCCCTGGGCCAGGGGCAGCTGTCGCCGGCCCTGACGATAGCTACAACCTGTACTGGGAGATGATACCAAGGATATGGTAAGATATGGGTGATAATACCAAGGATATGGTACTTTTATGTCATGAATACAGAGCTAAAATGTCAGATTTGTCATAGATATGTTTGTGCTTGATGAAAATAAAAA
>JAJOZX010003987.1:0-150000 GCA_023014485.1 Bathynomus jamesi
CTAACTAAAGAAGCTGGGGGCTCTGATCTTCAGGTGATCCAAACATGAACTCGGGTATAGGGATATCATTTAAAGGGGATTAGGAACTTGTCACCGGTAGGAATCACGCTATAGTAGCACCCACTTCAGAATCCTTCTTACAATCCTGAAAGTTACTTAGGGATTTAAGAGGTCGAACATAACCTAAAGATAAAAAACCAAAGATTCATTTCCTTCTTATTAAGTTTATATACTCAATTAAGTTTATATCTTACAAAGCGTCATTTTAATATTTTCACTGTGGGTGTTTACTGTAAATACGGTTAAATACGTGTACTTGTAGGTTATCTCCCCCCCCCCCCAACCACCACCAATTTGACAGAATATTTTCGTCAAAACTAAAGAAAATATCACGACTTAACCTAACCAATATCAAGGGCGTACAGGTGATCTATTAGTAAATAGTAAATACTATTCCAGAAACAAACAATGTTATAATTAATAATAGATCAACTGTACGCCCTTGATAATTGGTTTGGTTAAGTCGTGATATTTCCGTCAGTTTTAACGAAAATATTCTGTCAAAATTGGTGGGGGGGGGGGGAGATAACCTACAAGTACCAAATACATTAATTAACCGCAGTGAAAGAGTTAATCAATTAAATTTAGGTGGGAAGGAAAGGATGTATATATGATTTTAAAAAAATATATTGGTGCTACTTTAGTATGCGGTCTACCTACGATTGGTTAGGTTTAGTCATGATATTTTCGTTAAAACTAACGAAAATATCATGACTAAACCTAACCAATCGTCAAGGGCGATTGACATCGGGATGTAACAAGCAATTAGTAAACAAGATAATAAGATATAATTAAAGGTAGACCGCCGAATCGTAGGTAGACCACATACTAAAGTAGCACCGGATATATATATGATTTAAAAAAAAAAATTTGCCTTAGTTAAAAATATAACTCCAAATGAAAGAAGAAGAATTTTTCAAACTGGAAATCTCTCTCGTTCGTGTTCGAAGCATGTTAAGAAAATAATCTTTCTTGGCTTCACAGAAACTTTTGTGCAATAAAAAGTTTAACAGTCAAAGGAGAACACGTGATCATTTAAGGATTAACTGCTATACAAAAAATAAAACAACTCTTCTCTCTCGTAACTCAAATTCTACTTTCTTGAAAGTTCGCATTTCATAAAATAGGTGGTGGTTGTTTACATGCACATACATACACACCTATATATACGTACACCACACACACACACACATACACACGTGTATATATATATAGACAGGGTGAGTCAAAAGTCTCCATACATATGCAAACTGGTCACTTTATTATGCAATGACTTGTAAGTCGCAAAATATGCTCTATGTCGGCACCATTACACTGAATGCACATACGGATACGTTCCCCCCAGTCATGGCAAAACGCGCGTTAACAAAAAAATAAAAATAATAATCATTTATTTAGCATGACCATTTTGCCTATGTATGGAGACTTTTGACTCACCCTGTATATATATATATATATTATATATATATTATATATATATATATACTGTATAGAAAGAGGAACGTAAATGAAATCCCAGCTCAAATCCTGATTTAGAGCACAACCAGATCTAGTTGCAAAACAACTATCATATACTCATACAAGTGCGTAATAGTAGTCCGGAAAAGCCCAATGTGAGATTAAAAGATTAAAATATTAAAATAGAAAAGGAATATTACAAAGTTACATTGAAATATATCGTACATGGTTGCATTTAGGATAAAACTGTGATTCAACGGAAACGGAGAGAGAGAGAGAGAGAGAGAGAGAGAGAGAGAGAGTTACAAGGAGTTACAAGGAAAAGAAGTACCTCAAAAGGCCTTGCGGCCCATACCGAGGAGGTACCAATGGCAACGGGTGCCAGGGAAAATTTTGTCTTTCAAACTATGCTAGCAGTAGTAGAAAACTGGATAGAAAAGTAGAAGGCTCTCTCCCCACCCTCCGCTCCCTCCCTGCCAGAGGCAGGTACGGAAAAAGGTTGAAGAAAATACCTTGACCCTGGAAAAGTAGCCAAGGAAATTTTACAGGAAAGTGGAGAATATTAAATAGCTCTATATTTAGCTTGCTCACAGAGACACCGAGCAAGCGAACTCCTGCAGAGTTTTCTGAGGTTTTAATCTTAAACTATGAGTGTGTTCTGTACTTTGTCTAGCCTATTTTTAAACAGATTTACACTTTGACTGGAAACATCCTCTGAGGGAAGTTGGTTCCAGATATCAACTATTTTACAGGAAAAGAAATTTCCGCAGACTGAGGTCCTAAATGTCTTTACACACTCAAATAGTGTGCAAGATTTCGTCTAACCTTTTCTTGAACTGATCCACAGAGGAACTGTTCACAACTTCCGAAGGTAACCTGTTCCATGTGTCACAGATCTTATACGTAACGTAATTCCCACACACACTAGTCCTAAACCGTTTCAAATCCAACTTCCAACCATTGTTGCGAGTTGGGTTATCATTTAAACTAAACATACTTCTAAAATCGACATCGTTGAACCCTCGTAAGAGCTTGAAAACCTCGATCAGTTGACCGCGCAGCCTCCGAGTTTCAAGCGAAAACAAGTTCAGGGCGCGTAACCGTCGATTGTAGCCCATATGCCTAACGGAAGGGATCAACTTTGTGGCCCTCGCCTGCACTCGCTCCAGCCTCTCAATATCTTTCCTGAGGGTGGGCGACCAGAACTGCACAGCATACTCCAGGTACGGCCGAACAAGGGAATTGTACAGTGAGAGCACAATCTCCTTGTTCCGAACTGAAATTGCCTCCTGATATAACCCAATAGTTTCTGGGCTTTCTTTTCCATCTCTACACACTGTTTCGTAAACTTAAGGTCGCTGCTAATTAGCACACCCAAGTCCTTTTCTAAATCAGTCACCTCGATATTACTGCCCAACATCGAGTAGTCCGACTTGGGATTGGCGTAGCCAATGTGCATCACTTTGCATTTACCCAAGTTAAACGGCATTTGCCATTTTTCGGACCACTCTCCTATCCTACCTAGGTCCGCACGCAGTTCCTCGATCGCTTCGGGCGTCCCAACATTGGCCCCAAGCTTGGTGTCATCAGCGAATTTGGCGATCCGACTGACGATGCCACCGTCGATATCATTTATGTAAATGGTAAACAACAGTGGCCCCAAAACGGAACCCTGAGGAACCCCACTAGTGACCGAGGCCCAACCCGAACTAGCCCCTTTAATTACCACCCTCTGCCGCCTATTCCTTAGCCAGTTTTCAATCCACCTACCTATTTCCCCACCGATACCCAGCGCGCGCACTTTCGCCATTAGCCGGCGGTGAGGTACCTTATCAAAGGCTTTCTGAAAGTCGAGATAAAGTATATCAATCGCCCTACTCTTATCGTACTCACTCAACATGAGTGTACGAATAAAAGAAAATATAAAGTCATCAGCAGATGCAAAACTCAAACCGCAGAACTTTCAAACGATTCGACCGTTTGAGAGTAATCTTTCATCTTACAGACAGACAGACAAACGGACAGATGGAAAGACGGACACACACACACATACACACACACACACACACACACACGCGCGCGCGCGTGATCGAAAACAATACCTCCATTCCACTCCTCGCTTGGGCTAACTTTTCTAGAGGTAGATTCATACATAAGGCTTACTGTTAACGAAAAGAGTGTGTACAAAATGTTTAATAAGAAAGTATGAAAACGATAAGAATATAAAGTGATGATAAACTCTTTAATAACATGCGTAAACACACCTGATTACCCACTAATTTTCTGCAAATTATACGCTACATATTCAATTTCTTTATCAAAGTCAAAGATCTTATTACAGTCGTCGTGGCTATGCTATTACCTCATTATCTCTATTTCCTGAAGGTGGGATACGTTGTGACCACATCGCATCACCTTTTCCATTAGATCACACTCCAAATAAAACTTTCTAAATTTAGAACTTATAACTTCTTTTTGAGGGTGGGTGCAGTCCAGGAGAAGTTTTTTTTTCTCCTTTTGGGTAACAAAACTTCTTGTCAGATGAGAGAATAGCTTCTTTTAATGATACATAACTTCTTTAGATAGAAGATATGGTCGTCTTTTTTGAATGATTTGAAACAATAGAAGATAATATTTCTATTTACAGAAGGTTCCGAGAAGTTTTTTCCTGTGTGCAGCGAGAGTAATAGATGTTGTGTCTGTTCATTAATTGAATGGGTGATCGTCCTTTACGTTCAGATGATGTATCGACCCGTGGTCTGGAGCCTTCCCATTACCTTGGCCGATACAAAAGAAATTAAACAACTTTCAGAACAAAGAAACATTTCCACGGACTTTTTTAGAGTTGTAGAGATGTAGAGTTGTAGAGTTGTAGGGTTGTAGGGGAATAATTTTCATGGAAAGAAAGTGACATTAGTCAGTATTAAGGTAAAGAGTAAAACCCAACTTGTAATAATACAATGTACAGTGTAAGTAGAAATCCGATTCTTTACCAATGGTGTAGTATACGGAATTTAATATAATTATTTCTAATATGATTTGTTAATTAATTTGATTGTTGATTTAAAGTCTAAAAACATTGATCATTGTGGAAAAAAAAAAAGAGAGAGAGAGAGAGAGAGAGAGAGAGAGAGAGAGAGAGAGAGAGAGAGAGAGAGAGAGACAAACACATTTGGGCGTTTTAAAAAGGCAAGCTCACAGTATGGCTTTTTCTTTTAACTTTAACCAGTAAGAGAATGTATAAGAGTCTGGGTTGAGTGCCCTTTTCGTGGAACATTTTCATACCAACAACCAAATTCCTTTCTTGTGATAACGGGGAAAGATATATTCAATTCTAGTGTGAAATTATACAATTAATAGTCCAGAAACGTAATACCGATCACGTAAGTACATTCCTTACCCGTTCTCTCTCTCTCTCTCTCTCTCTCTCTCTCTCTCTCTCTCTCTCTCTCTCGTAGGTTAAATTAATAGTAAATTAAAATCCCCACCAACCCGTAAATTACAAAACCAAATGTCAAAAGCGTTTCTAGTAAAAGCGTGTCTTCATTCTTTCCTCGATCACGCAGTGTGTTTTCAAAGTAAGAATGGCGTTGTTTATAGTAGAAAATACTCGTAAAGAAGTAGAACAGTCATAGAAATTAACATATTAAAAAAGGAACAATATAAAGCAGTTGTTCCCAACCTTTTTTAGGCCAACGTCCCCTTATATCCATCAATATTTGTTGGTCCCCTCATAAAGATAATAATATAATAGGATAAGTGCTAAGTGATTTATTAATAGAAGGTAACAATTTTACAGTTTCCAAGTGCCCCCCTGAGATTCTCAAACGCCCATTGGGGGGCGGTAGCGCACACGTTGGGAACCCCTGATATAAAGGATTACCAATAACATATCGACAGACGTTGATACGACCGCGTTCATTGCTGAAATACAAACTCATAAAGGTTGATTTATAATATTAGGTGAACGAAAATTGTATTATTTAATTCTTTAATGATGGATGGTACCTTAAGTTCCACCAGAAATAATAATATAAATTGTACTACAATGCCTCGTTTCTATAAATGTTTCTACATGTTTATATATAGATGTCATTTAGTTGTTGAGAAAGGAACCCAAAATGTGTATCATTTCAGTGACTAGTTACTAAAATATTTAGTTTTGAATAACAATAAAACCTATACGTTCTGGTAATAAGAGTGACCGCATATGCTGCGGACTAGTCCTTAAAGGGTTAAAGAATTTCTTTTGCATATTTAACCAGTTTTTGTAACTCGTCTGACATCTATAATTTTTCTTTTTCTTTTTTCTACTTTTTCCTCCTATTCCAATTATATCTACTCTATCTATTCTTCTTCTCAATATCTTTTAAACTACCTTAGTGGAACAATAGTTTACAAGCTTATTATTATTATTATAATTATTATTATTATTATTATTATTATTATTATTATTTTGTTTTATACCATACGTATCGAAACTTCAGAAAAGAATTCTACGACACAGATTAAGCTACAATTCGGGGTATACTAAAACGTAAGACTGATCAGAACAAAAATCCTTCGCATACATTTACAGTTTGTATATTCTTGTAAATAAAGAAATAAAACAAAATTTCATATTATGCACGAAACCACAGCAAACATATACAAAGCAGAAGGTACTCGTTTTCTACGTCATTAGAATGAATATTGACGGTTATATTTGGTTAAATATTAAAACCCCAATTTCACCGAAGTAAAACCTCAATTATGTTTAATGTAAGGGAGGTTTAAGAGTATTTGGAACCTAATTGTCACTATGGGAGAGGAACGCGAGCGGAGTCGAATTGTTTTGTGCCATTATGTGCTAACGAGAATTAAAGCGAAATATCAAAATAAAAGTACATTTGGGATAGATGGCACTTACGACGGTTTAAATTATTCCCATCGATACGTTCACTTATGGTCATGGAAGTTCCAAAATAAAGCAATTATGGTCACGGAAGTTCCAAAAGAACGCAATTATAGTCACGGAAGTTCCAAAAGAACGCAATTATGGTCACGGAAGTTCCAAAAGAACGCAATTATGGTCACGGAAGTTCTAAAAGAACGCAATTATGGTCACGGAAGTTCCAAAAGAACGCAATTATGGTCACGGAAGTTTCAAAAGAACGCAATTATGGCAACGGAAGTTTAAAAAAAACGCAATTATGGTCACGGAAGTTCCAAAAAAAGTAATTATGGTTACGGAAGTTTCAAAAGAACGCAATTATGGTAACGGAAGTTCCAAAAGAACACAATTATGGTCACGGAAGTTCCCAAAAAACACAATAATAAAAAAGAAAGCTATTTCCGCAAGCAAAGAAAACTAAAACTAAATTTTAAAAACTAGATAGCGAGTAGAACGTATAAACATAAATAAATGAATAAATAATGAATATAAAAAAGACACCTTCCTAAAAATAACCCAAGAAGGAAAAAAACCATAAAAATAAAAAAAAAAATTGTTAAAAGAGGAAAGAGAAAATTGGAAACGGATCCATATGGATAAATTTTCCACTGCTCGAACTGAATAAAGAAGAAAAAGAAAAAAAGAAAAGGAAGATAATAAAATGAAAATAAGTGAGGGAAAAGTAAGCTTACTTTCACGTATGAATTTCTTGATTCTGACATCTATTTTTCATTTGTGTCACATATGCTTGCATCTGCTCTTACCCATTTCATAATCTGGATCTCTCGATCCCGATAATTGAACGCACTTTATCGAGGAAAAGTGTCTTATACGTCAGAGCAAACATAAGAAATTATCGACGTTTCGAGTCTCATAAATATTTTTTCCTATAAAGATCGTTTACTTCGATAGAAAAAAAAGAAAAAGAAAAAAGAAAAATGTAAAATTGGTTCGCGTAAAGATATTATATCTATTTTCCATCTACTCCTATTTATTTCTCTTTACAATATATATATACAGGGCTATTCAAAATGATTCATCCGATTTCAACTGAGAATACTTCCGTACCTATCAACCGTGCATCAACTGGGCATACACCAGATGAAAGAGGAAATCTCAGAGTTTTACAAGATCACCGCGAGAGGGCTCCAAAGTCACGCCGTGGCCTAGCCTAGCAACAAACATTCAGTGTGAAAATGGCGTCCGCATAGCAGAAGGCGTTTTGTGTGACAACGGACATGCTGGAGCGAGTATGGGAGGAATTCGACTATCGTGTCGACGTTGCTCGTGTAACTAGGGGAAGTCACATAGAGCATTTATGAGGTGAGAGACAAAATTTGGACAGTTTTTCTTTTGGTTGATGTATCACAAATCACTCTGTATTTGTAACATTAAAAAATATTCTCATTTGAAATCAGGTGAATCATTTTGAATAGCCCTGTATATATATATAAAGAGAGACAGAGAGAGACAGAGAGAGAGAGACAGACAGAGAGAGAGACAGAGAGAGAGAGAGAGAAAACACACACACACACACACACACACACACACAGATAGATAGATAGATAGACGGGCAGACGAAAATTGGCAAAGGATGTCCACAAATTATCTTTACAAATTCAATTTACTTTCAATTGAATTTGTAAAGATAATTTATGGACATCCTGTATAACGTAAAAGATAACTTTATATGATAAACAATGAACGCACTACGTCGTAAACACGCTGTTACGCTGTTTTCCGTTAGATTAGCGAAGCTAAGCGACGTTGAGTCGACTTAGTTGATGGATGGGGGGCCCGTTCTTTGCGTTTAGATGATGTAGCGACCCTTAGTTATTCGCATTCCATTTTAAGCTATGTGTCCGCCTCCTCAACTTCGTTATACGGGGATAAAGTCAAAATCACAAATTACTAATGAATTTACTATAATTCTCATGAGTTGAACAGTAAAAATTGTTGAACAGTATGTAACTGTAACCTTACAACATAAATAGACTTACAAACTTTTCCAGTATTAAACGCAAGAGTAATAAAATTAAGTAGTTTTCTCCTTACGTACACATGCAATTGAGGCTAAAATACAAAAATACCCTTGTCTTAAACTTGGGGTTTTTAGGAGCTCTTTGAAATTTTCTTGATAGGAAGTTCTGATGACCTTTGGGTCGTATATCAAATTTTAACTTTTTAACTTTGTACTTTAATCAAATTTGAAAAAACTTTTAATTTTTTTATACCAAATTAGTTCATTATACTAATTTCGGGCTTAAATCTTCTATACATATTTAATGGCGGTTAAATAAGAAATATTATATTAGTAGGAGGAGAATTATGAATTGGAAGTCGAGAATTTTGTTGTAAGATACAAATTTTTTGTCTGTCTGTCTTTCTCTGCCTGTCTATCTGTCTGTCTCTGTCTTTCTATCTGTCTATTTGTCTGTCTCTGTCTTTCTATCTATCTATCTGTCTGTCTCTGTCTGTCTATCTGTTTTTCTGTCTCTATCTGTCTATCTGTTTTTCTGTCTCTGTCTGTCTATCTGTTTTTCTGTCTCTGTCTGTCTATCTGTTTTTCTGTCTCTGTCTGTCTGTCTGTGTCTCTTTTACGTGTATTTATTTAATATTATTACTTTGAACCTTCGCGCCTTCTTTCTCAAAATGATTCTCTTTATGTTTAATAATAATGAATTACATATAAGAGACGACATGCCCTTATTTAATACCTCTCTTTTAATGCCCATATTTTTCGCCTGTACTTGTACAGGTGAAAAATGAAATAACGATGGCGAAAATTAGCTCCAACCACATTAATTTTTAAGAATATATATATATATATATTTTTTTTTTTTTCAGCAAAGTATGACCAAAGTATGACCAAAGTATGACCAAAGTATTGAGCAACGTTGAGTTTTTGAGCAAATGTTCAGGATCGATCTGTATTCGAATCCTGTACAATATCCCGCCTCATTTGAAAGCTTTTATGGTACTCATTTATCTACCATTTAAAGGAAGAATGACCATCAAGGAGAGCTGCCGCCTCCCGCCCGCGACGAGAATCGAACCCGGGGCGATAATTTCTTAGTCAGCTCTATATATATAGAGATCCATTAGGGTGGTCCTTATTTTCGAATGTCTGAATTATCATGCTCCCAACCTCTTATATGGTGGCAATTGCCACAAAAATAATCCTCCTAAAATATTTCTTGGAAATATAAATTTTTACAGGTAGATCAAACGAACAGAAATTTGCGCGCCAATTTGCCATTGCCATATGCATGCTGGTTAAATATGAGAAGTGTTAACCTTCTTCAGATCGAGTTGTTTTTTACACAACTAATTAAAACTAGGTTTGTAGATCACTACGGGGCTCCATTGTACTATCTCAAGATGTTTTTCAATAACATGACATGAAATTCAATAAAAAAAATGTTTAGCATCTTTGTAATTTAGCATTAATATGCACAACTCTACTATTTGCTGTAGGCGATAGATGGCATCCCATTACTCGTGGTATGAATGCGCTGCCTGACATACAGCGCAATGCACTACAGTTCAGTGTCTCTCTTGCTGCTACGTGGATACGAGTGTTGTGTAGCTGCTGCCACTTTACAAGCGTATCTGCTAAGTGCTTATCTGAGATAATAGGGTTAAGCGTTCATCATCCTTTGAACTTTGTTTTGCAATTTGATTAATATTTTAGGAATAGTGAATCGAAATATCTTCTGTATTTATTTAGCAAATTGTACTGTAACGATGGCAAAACATACGAGATCAAGCAATGCTGCGCTTTACCTTGTGGACAAAATGTCGGAGAAGCTGACAGGGCAAAAGCTCCCATCCATCGGAGAGGTCCTTGCAGTATTCCTCCACAATCATCTTTCGCTTCATAAACCAATTCTTGAAGCAGCCACTAATGTGATGAATGAAATTTTGGAGTTTTAGGTCCGCGCTCGAGTCCCCGTAAAAAGGGAAAATCACATTGTTGGAAAAATAATGAAGTTAAACAAAGAATGGCAGCTGCTTCGAAAAAACAAGAACCGGCGTTCAGAAACCCAAATCAGGAAGGAAGAAGAGTTCAAATCTCAGATGGAGAACCTTTTTGACATCGCTCATGAAAATGCTATTCAAATGATCAAAAACGAAGAGGATCGCCAATTCCTGCTAGCCCAACGGGAGCCAGGCAGACGTGGGACGATGGGTTCTGTGGATACCGTACTGTCAAAAACGGAGCAAAAAGTTGCAAACAGAAAAGCAGCTCAAGATATGCAACTACAAAAAGCCAGAGAAGAAGCGGAAGCATTCTGTTCTATTGGAACGCTGGCGTCATCAAGTAGCAGTAACGAACATTCTTCAGAAGATGAACCACAAGAAACCTGTGGTGGTGAGCCTCTTCCAAAACGAAGCCGTGGAGTGAATAACATTTTGACTCCGGCACTTGCTTCAGCTTTAGACCTTTCTTCAATCAGTGACAGAAAGGCAACAATTGTAATAGCGGAAACTGCTCGCAATCTGGGACATGACTTGAGAAAACTGGCCATTAATCGGTCATCAGTGAAGTGAGCCCGGGAGCGTCATCGTGCCAAGACAGCAGAAACTTTGAAAAAAAAAGTAGCAGACGATGTCCCTTGATTATTCACTGGGATGGCAAACTCCTAGTGGACCTCACAGGGAAAGAGCGTGTGGACCGACTCTCTGTTCTAATGTCTGAACTAGGCGTGCAACAGCTTCTTGGAGTCCCCAAAATTCCGTCTGGTACTGGAGAACACCAAGCACAGGCCGTGCGGGATAAGCTGCAGGAATGGGAATTGAGTGACAGAGTTGTTGGAATGAGTTTTGACACTACCGCATCAAATACGGGACATCACTCCGGGGCTGGCGTCCCCTTAGAACAAAAACTTGGAAGAGATCTCCTCTACTTGCCATGCAGACATCACATCATGGAACTTGTTTTTGGTGCAGTTTTCCAGGCCTGCATGGGACCAACTTCTGGGCCTGAAGTCCTCTTGTTCAAAGGATTTCAGTGTTTCTGACCAGGAAGTTGAAGCATCTACGAGAGAACAACGTCCCACTCTGATCAACTTCGCTTTGTACCAGCTGTCACAAGATTATGCAAGGGATGACTACAAAGAGTTCCTAGAGTTAGCTCTTCTTTTCTTGGGTCGAGCAGAGTCCCACGGCTTTCATCACTCTTTTAAAGCTCCTGGCGCCATGCATCACGCTCGCTGGTTATCGAAAGTGTTGTATTCCTTCAAGATATGGATGTTCCGGAAATAGTTTAAATTAACAGCCCAGGAGGAGCGCAGCCTACGGGATATCTGCGTATTCACCATCACCACTTACATGAGGGCCTGGTTCCGTGCCCCATTGCCAGCAGCTGCACCGCTGGAGGATCTGAATCTGATGAAGGCTCTGTCCAGTTATCCACATATAATGATTGCAAAGGCTACAACAGCCAAATTCAGTGACCACTTGTGGTATCTCTCTGAGAGCTTGGTTGCATTAGCGCTGTTTGATCCAGAAGTTTCTATGGCTACGAAGAGGGCTATAATGAAGGTTATGGAGTCCAAAGAAAGAGCTGAGGATGCACGAAAAAAGTTCAACAAAACAGCTTTCAAGCCGACAATGACCCTGGATGCCTTCGCCTCAAAACAATCGAAGAAGCTATTCGTTTATTTCAACCTGCCGCAGGATTTCTTGGAAAAAGATCCTAATGACTGGAATTCCTTTCCCTAATTTCAAGACGCTACAAGAGATGTTTGTAGCATAAATGTGATCAATGATAATGCTGAACGCGCAGTAGCTCTCATACAAAATTTCAACCAGAGGCATACAAAAGATGACGAACAACTGCAGTTCCTTCTTCAAGTTGTGGCTGACCATCGCCGAAGCTTTCCCGACAGCAAAAAAGGAGACCTTGATTGGGCAACAATGAGTGGTTTGGCAACCATGACACCCCCGTCTTGAACGGCTAATATCCAACGATATAGTTGGGGGGGACCCAAATGCTATGGTCTCATAGGGATATAGAGTAAAACTTTGAAGTCCTTGAGCTACCTCTAAATATTAATTGATTCAAATGAAATTTCTACCCAAGCGTTTTTACATTATATGTCACCATTTCAGGGGTTGGGAGCCACCTCTTTCCTAACCTCAAAATTAGACATGTAAATAAGGACCACCCTAATATCCATCCATCTATCCATCCATCCATCGCGTTCTGCCTATCATGCAGGTCCAACTCATGTGTCCCGCCAAAGTGTTCTATCCTGAGCTATCCTTTTCATCTCATGGTAGCTCCTGCCTGCCTTCAAATCATCCAACATTGCTTTCCTTTTCCTTCCCCTCAGCCTTCTACCTTCATATCTACCCTCTATCAATTTAAATTTAAAATAATTAAAATTTAACATTATTAAAATAGAAATTAAATTATTAATATTAAATTGGATAGAAAACTTTAATCGGTTAATGGTAATTAACTGAATGGGAGAACAAATTTGTAATTTTTTATCACAAAAATTGTTTCGTTTTAGTTATTTTGTGGATATATTAATTAATTAATTAATTAATTGATATAAATATACATAGAAAAAAAATGTTAAAAAAAAAAATTTCGAAATTGAAATTTAATTTGTACTGAAATTAAAACAGGTTTCCATTTAAATCCCGAAAATTAGGTTAAAATTAATTAAATTTTTTTTCCTTTTGGGAAATAGTCATTAAAATCAAGTAAATTGAATTATTAAATAAAAATTACCATTCATTTCGTAATGTATAGATAGATACAGAATGATGGTTAGACATACAGTAATAGACATTTCCGTTTTTTGTCATATTCGTTTTTTATTTGTTTATAAAAATCAATCAATAAAAAATTAATTGAATCAATTTATCGAAAATCGTGTTTCTTTCCCATTTTTATATTTATTAATTCATTAAATTTGTTATTATTAATTGACTTTTATAATCATATATAAAAAAATATTTGGAAGAAAAAACAAAGTGTCTATTTACTTTTGTCAGCCCTATTTTATTTTTTTGCAGTATGTAGCGCATTCTCGAATTTCTTCTCTGCCTGGAAAGAAAACCGACTCCCACTCCCACCCCCAACCTCTAAAATAAATTCTCCTGTCACTCATAAATACTTCGAAAAAAGGGGAATATCTTTTGACTGCTGGAAAATTTTTTTTGAGAAATCATTACACGTTGGAATAACGGACAGAAAACGGGTTCCTCAAAATTTTGTTTCTCTTGGTACGAACATTCACGGGTCTACCTACCGTCATTGGTAATCTCAATTGTTCCAGGGCTCCATCGTGAGAATAAAGGAAGCTCCGCCCATTCTCGGTCACTTTCGCTCTTTCAGTTCAAAACGAAATCAGTTGCAAAAGTGAAAGCTTTTGTATCTCTCCACCTCGACGAAGGCTCAACTTTTCTTCAACCTCATTTGACTTTGGTTGACTCTACTGATTCTCGTAGAATCTGTAATCCGCACCCATTTTTACAAAGTTTCCTGCTTGACGTCAACGAAGGAGCGTGTTTTACTTGAATCCTGTTCCATCGACACTCTAGGCACCCCAACTTCAATTTTGTCCATCACCATTCAACGAGATATTTCACTCGCCATTCAAAATTTTTTACAACCTTTTCATATCGTTGTTATCCAATTTGTGTTATGGTTTTAATACGAATATAGAGGTTATGCAAATTGTAGTTTCCGTGTCCTTATGCTTGGTAATATATACTGTATATGTATATATGGGCTAGAACTTAGAATGGTCCCCTGAGATCTTTTATGTTACACACAGGCAGTGTAAATGAAAAAACTATAGTTTTTCTTTTTCATGATGTTTGCCTGACGTGGGCAACGGGTCACTCGCAAAGAGGCCCCAAAATGTAGCTTCCCTCACCAGCTATCTGCTAAGCAGATAGGATCCAACTTTGGGACAGGATCTAGGGTTTAAAGCAGCCTAGTCCCACTATATTTAGTACCTCAATATAAGCAAAAATAGTTACTCCTTTTTCTTTGATGGATACAATTCGACGTGAATGCAACGAATTTTTTGCTTATATTGAGGTTCTAAATATAATGGGGCTAGACGGCTTTAAACCCTAGATCCTGTTCCAAAGCTGGATCCTATCTGCTTCGCAGATAGCTGGTGAGGGAAGCTTATTTTGGGGCCGTTTTGTGAGTGACCCGTTGCCCACGTCGGGCTAACATCATGAAAAAGAAAAACTATAGTGTTTTTCATTTACCCCTACTTATTCGGACTATAGTGGATTTAATTTTCCCAGAAGAGATCCTTGTTCCATGCACGGTCTGTGTGTAGCATATATATATATATATATACTACTCAAAAGAATTTAAGGGTCAAAGGAAATTTTTTGATCATTTTTGTAAGTATGTCTTTTTAAGCCAGATAGGGTTAGAATATCCCCCTTTGGGTTGTCATTTGGACTATAGACATCACGTTATTATGGGACATGCAATCATTGCACTTATCTTTAGAAACTTTTTAAGTTAACCCAGATTTCCTTTTCATAGATTTGAAGCACGAACTTAGTCAGACTAAACTGACAAACTGCCTCGAAACACCCATTGTGACACCTCATGCACCATTTGCACGTGTTTTGCATGAGTGTCATTCCATGCATGCCAATTTTAGCAATAAAAGGGCTGAGCATTTTCCATTCATCATCACTTGAAATTTGAAGATGGTTCGACGACAACTCAGCATCCAAGACAGGGGAAGGGCCATTGGCTGGCTACAAGATGGACAGACTCAGAGAACTGTGGCTCAGCGTCTAAATGTAAGCCAAAGCGTCGTTATCGGCAGACTCTGGCAGATGTTCAGGACAACTAATGCTGTTCAGAATCGCCCCCGTTCTGGGAGACCCCGATCAACAACAGCACGAGAAGACCGCTTCCTGATGATAACGGCGTTGCGACAGCGCTTTGTGACCGCACGGCATCTTCGGGATCAACTCAGAGCTGCCAGAGGCACCAACGTGTCCGACCAGACCATTAGGAATCGTCTGCGAGACCGAGGTTTGCGATGCTGGCGTCCTGCAGTCCGACCACCGCTACTTGACCGTCACAGAAGGGCTCGCCGAGATTGGTGCAGACGTCATATCCGGTGGAACCGTGGTCAGTGGGCAGAGACAATGTTCACAGATGAGTCACGCTTCTCGCTCCAGTTCAATGATGGCCGGGCTCGTGTTTATCGTCGTCAAGGAGAGAGATCTGCTGATGTCAACGTTGCTCAACGTCTACCATTTGGAGGAGGAAGTGTGATGGTGTGGGCGGGGATATCCATGAACCACAGAACCCCTCTGTACGTCGTCAACGGAAATTTGACTGGTCAGCGTTATCTCAACGAGATTGTTCAACCTCTGGTAATTCCACTTCTGCAGCGGATTGGACCAGGAGCTTGGTTCCAGGACGACAACGCAAGACCTCATCGTGCCAGGGTGGTGACCGACTTCCTGCAGGAGCAGAACGTTCAGCACATGGATTGGCCTGCATATTCACCCGACTTGTCACCCATTGAGCATGCGTGGGATATATATATTTATATATATATATATATATATTATATTATTTTATATTGTATATATACGAGTATATTGTCGTTTAAAACGTCAATCATGGAAATAATTTTAATAATTATAAACCTAGAAGTAAATATAAAAGTAATGAGTGCTTTCAGTTGATCACACCACCCTCATCAGTCTACTAAAACACCAAAAAATGTAAAAATAAGTTATTCTCCCTTCACATGAGTGCTGTGACTGATTGAAATTTTATTCACTTCTGAGGTTTCAATTATTTACATAGAAAACTAAAGTAATCGAAGACAGATTTTTACCTGAAAACTGAACGAAAACGCGCAACTCGGAGGAGGGTTCGTCCTCGCGTCGCGAGGCAACGTCCAGAGCACTTCTCGTGCCACTACACCTTCTGAGAACCCCACCCCTCACGCCCCACTCAAAAATATTCTTTCAAGTTTACCTTTTGAACGAAATTCGTTATACGTTGCACTTCCATCCTAAAATGCATTAGTACTTTTCAGTAAATTGTATCATAGACGGACGAACGCTCCTCTGCGCTGCACGCACGGTTTACTTCGCTCTTCTGATATATACAGTGGCCTCTCAAATTACTTGGACCACTTACATATTTGACGTGGAATGAGCTTTAGAAGAGGTTTTCAAAGGATTAAGATAAGCCGTTTGTGGGTATTTTACCTTTTTGCGATATGTCTAGACACAGGTAGTTTCAGAGAAATGATTGTTATTGAGAATTGCTACCTTCTCTGGGATTTATCAAAAAAATAGAAAAATCTAGGGTGGTGTAAGTACTCGTAATTTAAGCAGCCACTATATATATATATATATATATATATATATATATATAATATATATATATATCAGTAAAATCACAGAATAACACGTGATTTTATTAATAAGCAAACAACCGCAGGGAAAAAGGAAAAAAAACACGAAATCCGAGCGCTTTTGTGATATATTCACATCCTATTTCTTTCTTGTCCTTGAAGATGTGAATATATCACAAGAGCGCTCGGATTTCTGTGTTTTTTTTCCTTTTTCCCTGTGGTTGTTTGCTTATATATATATATATATATATATATATATATATATGATGAATAAAACCACGAAGGGAAAAGAAACACAAAGTGGTGCTCAAGTGGTGCCTTCGTGGTTTATTCATCATAAATATTTTTCACGTGTCACTTTCGTGAAATAATTTTTCTATATATATATATATATATATATATCGGGTGGCCCCAAAAAAGTTCTCATTTTTCAACTAGTCATATCTCAGTAACCCTGGACCTATATAGACGATATATATATATATATATATATATATATATATATATATATACAGCCACTGTGTGTATATATATATATCTCTATGGCAATTTTTTTTTTATTTCCTTAAAATGGCGAATAATAATAATATTAATAATAATAATAATAATAATAATATCTTTCATTGCCATTGGTCCTTAACATGTATGACACAGGCTATGTCACTTTACAGTAAAATCCTTAAGTACTGCTCCCCCCCAGCCCCGAAACACCCCCCACCCCCCGAAAAACATCGCCACGCCAGAAATCTTGCTCTCCAAGGGCGAATGGGCGAGTGTATATATCTCTCTCTCTCTGTCTCTCTCTGTCTGTATATATATTGTTAACCCTCCGTCTATGGCCTTGGTCGGTTCGAAGTTGACGGGGTTCTGGTTAGTGGCAGCAACGGATTTGTTACTCTGGAGTATCTGGTACCGTATAGGGAATCGCAGTAATTTTCTTCTATACTACTCTCCGATTTCTTCTTGTAGTGGATCGGAGGATTCTGTGAAGCTGATTAAATTATCTGAAGGTTCCCCGATTCTTCTTGTAACGTATCGGGAAATTATTTTCTCTATTTAAGACTAAGTTCTCTGAAAGAGCAAGCTCGAAGGAGAAGATAAAGATTTCTTTCTTTGCTGTAGTTTTACTGCTAAAATGTTACAGGTAATGCTCAGCCTCTAAGTTAGATCAGTCTAATCAGAATAGTCAGAATAACAATTTGAAAATTTACATGGGTTTATATACCCAAATTTGTGGGTATATTATTATTTAATGTTGACTTGTTAGTTTCTATTCTCTATAGGCTGCATTATTTTTGCACAATATTTGAAGATAAGGTAAATTTTTTTAGCTGTGGCAACGTCTAAACAGATAAGCAAGATATTTGAAGATGAAGCCATATTTTTATCTTAAACCGCATATTGACAGATCTGGTGTTATCATGATCTGCCGAGTTAACTAGAAATGGAAATTGAAATATACATTTTATTATGAATTACATTTAAACATGCATATGAGCAAAAATTAAAGGCTTAAGATTTAGAATTAAACGTTTAGGCAAGACATGACTTCATCTTTTATAACGAAGAGAGAATGTATAAAGAAAATGAACATTGCAAAATTTAATCAGGTTTCATTATTAAGCTAAATCTAAGAAAATGATTAAGTAATTTAAAAAGAAACAATTCACCAAATGTTCAGCGGAAATAAAAGAGAAAGCGAATCAAAAATTTTATCCGAACTTCGAAATCGTTATATGAATTTGGACTCTATTGTAAAAATGAATATAAGAATATAAATGCATACAAATATAAGTATTATATGAGTATAATGAATATAAGGCTTATATAAATATAAGGATTATATAAATATAAGGATTATATAAATATACGAATTATATAAGAATAATACGAATGAATATAAGAACATAGAAATTATTCATTGTCCATTTTTACATATATATACATTAGGGCTCTGCGAAGCTTCGAGATTCGATTTGATTTCGAATCGGGAGAGAGGATTCGATTTGATTCGTTAGCTGGGCTCTGATTCGATATTTTCGAATCTCCATAAGTCTGGTAAACAACATAAGTGATGTTTTGAAGAACACTTTCGTAAATAAACGCTTTTCTTTTTACTTAGATTATAATTCAATCTATATACTGAGACCAATCTCTTGTGCAATAACACTTTTATCATACTTTAATACCATTGTTCCTCTTTATGATCAAATATTTAATACACTTTTTTTAGAAGGATTTAGTTTGTCCTTTGTTCTCAAGAAGATTTAATTAATTTTATGCTTATTACTAATTGTGTGTAGAAACACACTAATCTATATATGTAAAGTTGATTCGATTCGAGATTCGATTCGATTTGAATTGTTTGGGATGATTTAATTCGAGATTCGATTCGATTTGAATTGTTTGGGATGATTTAATTCGAGATTCGATTCGGAAAAAAAGTGTGATTCGCAGGGCCCTAATATATATATATATATGTATATATGGTTCTGAGAAAGCTCGTCCCCGAAAACTCGGTCCCGGCAAACTCGGTCCAGAAAATTCGGTTCCAGAAAACTCGGGCACCCAGGAATACTCGGTCCCAAGAAAATTCGGTCTCAGAAAACTCGGTCCTAGAAAATTCGGTCCTCGTAACACTTGGTCCCAGAAATCTTGGTACGTGGGAGAAAAAGAAGAATTAAAGGGATTATGTTTTATTAGAAAATTGCATGAAAGACATTAAAAGAGTGCATACATAAAAATCTATTGCATAAAAGGCATTTTTAATTTCACTTATCTATTACTAAAAAGTACTAAGATTATAGGCAATATTTCTTAAAAAAGCGATTTTCTCATTAGCATTGTAGTTTTCAACAACATTTTTAATGCGTCGGCTATTAGTTACAAATTTTGTTTTTTTTATGAGGCCTATCACCACGATTAATGTGTAGCATTTTTGTTTGAACCAGTGATTCTTCTTTTTGCAAAGCATATATTAGTGCCCAGATATCTGGGTTGTTACTTTGAATCGAAGATCGTAGACCGCTATGGAATCCTTCAAGTGCATTATTCGTCCTAGGTAAGTTCATATTCACTCTGTTCTGTATATTCCACAAAGAAAGTTAAAAAATTGGCTTTTCTCTGTGGTTGCGTCTACCTCTACGAGTGCCTATATACGTTGCTTCAAAATAATTAATGAAGGTTATTGGTATTTCCTAACCTAACCTAACCACATCATCGAGACCAAGATTCCTGGGACCAAGCGTTACGAGGACCGAATTTTCTAGGACCGAGTCTTCTAAGACCGAATTATCTTGGGACCGAATTTTCTAGGACCGAGTTTTCTGAGACCGAATTTTCTTCGGACCGAGTATTCCTGGGCCTGAGTTTTCTGGGACCGAATTTTCGGGACCGAGTTTGCCGGGACCTAGTTTTCGGGGACGAGCTTTCCGGTCACCATATATATATATATATATATATATATATATATATCAGCGGCGATCGGTGACAATTATGTATAGGGAAGCATGCATAGCCTATTTTATATATACCGTATAACAATCACAAATCAAATAAATAACTGAACACTGTTAAAAATGCGATCGAATTATATTTGAATTTGTGCACTTGTTGGGGGGAGGCAGAAGGGGGCGAGGGAAGAAGGGGATGGGCAGTTGACGAACAACATTAACCTCAATATAACAACTTCATTTTCATTTACTCATAATTAAACAAACTCTAATTACAATTAGTTTGTATTTCTTCTTCTAAAAATATATTTGGTAATAATTGCTAGTTAGTTAGTCATTTAATGCTATAAGCTAATTAATTAAGCGCTTTAAAAGAATTCCGTTAGCATAATAGCAGGAATAAGTAAATCTCTAAGTTGCTTCCACGATCCACGTTTTGGCTAAAGAAATGAATGCATTATGGGTCTGTGCTTCTATCGGTGAATATTTTTTATTCTTTTAAGACAATATTAATTCATCCCCAAGTATAGCGATCAATAATTTTATTGTATATCATTTATTACATTTATACTATCGTATAAGCAGTGAAATTATCGGTGAATTGATACAATTTTTATAAAACATGAATATAGTAAGTCAAACAAAAGAAGCAATTCTCAAGGTTGCTTCCAATGGCGCCCGTCTCGACGCAACAAAATTATTGCTTTTCCCCCTTCCTTTTTCAATGCACTGATTTGGATTTCGAGCTTTTTGTATTAAAACAATATTTGAAAGAGTATAGCCTAGTGATAATTTATTATAATTTTACCGTCATTAATATTGTTTAACAGCGCTTCTAATCATTTAAGTGGAGAAGCAATGTTTCCATTGCTTCCATGGACCAAACGCCACTGATATATATATATGTATAGATATATATATATATATATATATATATATATATATATATATATATATATATACATATGGGATGAATTTCACACTTAAAGACGTGAAATGAATGATGCAACCCACAAGGAAACAATTTTTTTCTTTTCCTTGTGGGTTTGCATCATATATATATATATATATATATATATATATGGGGTTTCAAACAAAACAGATATTTTGAGGTTGTCCTCATAAAACGCAAAAAAAAATGTAATAAGGACGTGGGTATGGAATATGTTATCATCACGTCTGGTAATGATAATGATGATATTCAGGAATGGACACCAAAATTCCAATTAAAAAACATTTATGGAAGAGTCGTCCGCATGACGTCGCCATAACCTAAAACCAAATCATGTGCATCGAAAAATTGATCTCCAACACCAAAATTTGAGAACAATGTTCTCATCATTTCGTCATTTCTTCATTTATACCATATATAGATAAATAGATAAATAGATAGATAGATAGATAGATAGATAAATAGATAGACAAACAAATATATATACTGTATATATACATATATACATACATACTGTATATATACATAATATATATATATATATATATATATATATATACATATACTGTATATACAGAGAGAGAGAGAGAGAGAGAGAGAGAGAGAGAGAGAGAGAATTGAGTTTGAAGATATTAAATGACTTCCGATACTTTGCCCTTTATTCTACAGTAATAGAGAAAATAATGAAATAAAATGGAATATCCATTTCGAGTAAATTGAAAGTGAAATTACTTTTGAAGTAGAAACTTCTCTGAATGTAATTTTAATTAAGTACTAATTGATAATTAATAATTAAGTTAATTCTGAGTTTCACGAGTGCGCCCCATATAAGTAAATATATATACAGTATATATATATATATATAGTATGTTACAGTCAAAGTGTGTAATCAGCCATTTTGCGTAATGGCTGAAACTTTTAGTCATTTCGTGAATTGGCTGTTTCACTTGGTCATTTCGTGAAATGACTAAAATCTTCAGTCATTATGCGAAATGGCTGAAATTCCACCTTGGTCATTTCGTGAAGTGGCTAAAATGACTTTTTTCATGAATTCATAGAAATAACAAACATCACAATAAAATTGGAAACCTTTATTTAATTAACTAAATCTGCTAAAACATACATACAGTACATCCACAGGTCTCTTCAAATAAGTGAGAAACACTCTTCAAATACACATTTGAACACATTTGAACATTTGAACACATTTGAATTTGAATTTTCAATATAGAGGTTTTCAAATACTAACCGGGCCTTCAATGTTATTCCGATGTTCGCCATTGAAGGCCCGGTTAAGTCAACTGTATGCCCTTGACAATTGGTTAGGTTAAGTCGTGTTATTTTCGTTAAAACTAACGAAAATACAACTTAACCTAACCAATTGTCAAGGGCATGCAGTTGACCTAACCGGGCATACAGTTGGCCTAACCGGGCATACAGTTGACCTAACCGGGCATACAGTTGACCTAACCGGGCAAATGATTTTGTACGAAATGATGAAGGTGGAATTTCAGCCATTTCGCATAATGGCTGAAGATTTTAGTCATTTCGCGAAATGACCAAATGAAACAGCCATTTCGCGAAATGACTAAAAGTTTCAGCCATTACGCGAAATGGCTGGTTACACACTTTGACTGTAACATACTATATATATATATATATATATATATATATATATATATATATATATCGTAAAGAACGACGCTTGTATAGGAGATATTCCGCGCAAGACGAGAAAGAGAAAAACAACAAATGAACAAATGAAGTACCACCTGGGAATCGAACCCGGGATCTTCCGATTGTAGAGGAATTACGGCATTTGGAAGAGTGGAGTCCATGGTGTAGTGGTTATCGCGTCTGACCGGCAATCGGAAGATCCCGGGTTCGATTCCCAGGTGGTACTTCATTTTTTCATTTGTTGTTTTCTCTTTCTCGTCTTGCGCGGAATATCTCCTATACAAGCGTCGTTCTTTACGTTATTTATACTGCGTGTTCTTTGCAGTTGAATGTATATATATATATATATATTTGAAAATGAAATGAAAATGAAAATGTTTATTGGCAGGCCATTAGTCCATATCACAAATATTAATAATACGAACTGACAACAGAATACAATGACAATTCCAATACTAAGGATAGAAATACAATTAATGAGAAATAGTACAGTAATGTCGAAGTTAAGTTGAGCTACAGACAGACGTTTTCGTACCATGAATTCCATAGCTTAAAAGACATATGACAGGACTGATGAATAGTTTGCATAATCGGGTTGGTTGATTTTTTAATTCTTTGCATTAGACTGTATTGGTAGGGTGTGTCAATTTGGGAGGTGAAAATTAATTTTGCCAATTCCTTCACTGAGGGGTTTTAAAAATATGTTTTTGGATGTGAAGAATTCAAATCTGCTATTATTTTTGTGATTGCTCAACACTTAGCTTGGTAAATCTACGTTTGATTAAAAAGCACATAAATTGCTCTCGGAAAACAACATTTATTAATTTTAGCTTCTCAAAATGTCAGTTAATGCTATAAAAATTTTAGTTTCTCTGCATAAAACATATCCTAGTAATCATAAAACATATCCTTGTAATCATAAAACAACATTAGAAAGTAATGACATCAGTAAAAAAAATATTTAAACAAGTTTCAGCAAGTCTTGCTTTGATTCGTTCTTGGACATCAGCCGCCGACTTGCTTCTTGGCCTCTGATATAGCCCTCACGTTTCTCATGTGTATACACCCTGCCTGCTGCCTCTGTGACTTGTTTCACACACCTCTCTATTGACTGAGCATGACAGGGCCACTGTGGAACTTGCATAGGCTTGTCAAAGAACTTCTTTACTTCCGCTGTAGTCAGTTTACATGTCAAAGGAGGTTCAAATACCCCGTCAGACCAGTCTGTCAGCTCCAACACGGAAGAAGCACTGGGGTTGATGGAAGGTGTCTTCCTGGGACGACAGAAAGATCTCCAAGTGTGTCATCATCTCCACCCCTCATGTCAACAATCTTTTGGACACCAGCTCTCCTCTCCTCACTGTCATCTGAGCACAAGAGTGTCTGGATTATCATTTCGCTGAATGCATACCATGCTGAGCGCTTGATGGTTGGCAAAACAGCATCCACTACAGCCTTCTTTTGCAGCCTAACTAGCCGCAGCTGAAACAAGATGTGGCGTGGGCCTTCCACCCAAGAGTGTTTTACTTTGATGTTGAACCAACAGGGGTAGTACACACCAACAATGTATTCCACTATCAGTCTTAAGTTGTTGAGGGTTTTGCATTTAAGGCCATGTTTTGAAACCCATATGCGACAAAGCCGTTTGCTGTTGTCAACCACCTTGAATGGCTCACTGGACCAATTTCAAGAAGGGCCAGATCTGTGGGAAGTTCTCCTGTCCCTTATGGCCTGTGTGATCCTATACCCGTACGCTTGATCAGTAGAGAGATCCTTTACGACATTGTCACTCAGTGAAGTAAGAGGCTCTCCAATTGAGAGTTTTGTGAATGAAGGATCAATTTCAAGTTCGGTTGCAGTGTCTAGCATCTTGCCAATGTTACCTGTCCACTTGTTGTTAGACAAAGTCTTCCCATCCAGTGCTGTGATCAAGTGTCGCAGGGGTAACTCGTTAGTGTGGAGGGCACAAACCAACCAGATCAGCTTACGGCAAAGCTGACCTCTACCCAATGCATGGAACCACCCTCCCAGCCAGTGTTAACATTTGTAGAATCACCTCCAATGGCCTGCAGGCTTTTATGAATGTCCTTCTTCTTCATGAAATCTACAAGATTATCAGCAATAACTTCAGCAGGTTTTTTCTCGTTGAGCCTTTCTCAGGAGTGAAGTGGTAGAGATATCTTCCACCTGGCTCACTGCACACAGAATAATGCTCTTCTTTGATGATGCTGGGAACTGACGATGTGAATTGTCTGCTTTCAGCATAACTTTAGTTGTATCTTGACGGCTGTCAAAGAAGATGCAGTCAATTTCACCCTTCTACAAAGATCATCAAATTCCTGATCCAGGGATCTCATAACTTTTTCTTGGGCCCTCTTGACTTTATTGTGATCAACTACAAGTCTCTTTTCTTCTTCAGTGATCAAGCCAGCATCCATAAAGGCAGCAGTGGTGATGGCAGCTGTGGCACAGCCGGCCAACACCATATCTGATGCTATGCATAGCAACATTAGGTATTTCTAATGTGTTGTACTCTGGCTTTTTATTGGAAGTTGAAGACGTGCTTGGTATTTCTAATGTCACTTCATAACTTTCCATCCTTTCCATCTTGAGCATCAGCTATTTGTTCTTCATTTTCATCATCAGAGAAAATTATTTCATTTGATGGCATTGAAACCCTGCTTACTTGTCTGCTTATATCAAGCAAGCCTTCTTCTTTCGTCTTCTTGCCGTTTCTGCTTTTTGACTTGTCTGTTGTGCTCAGGTTGATCTGCAAGCCAATCTGATGTGGTCCAATAGAACCAGACTTGTCTCTGACCTTTAATGAAAGCAAGTTCCTTCACAGGGATCTTCATCTCCCTAGGGCATGTACAGTTAATGTGAGTTTCGTTTTTGCAACCAGCATCTGCAAGGCAGCCAATTCAGAGCAGAGAACATTTTACACTTGCAACTGAGGATGTCAAAAAGCTTGTCAAGTTTTGCAATGAAAACCTCTTTGACATGTAGCTTTCCTCTCCAAGAGATATGTTTTTGGCCTGCTCCCAGCTCTCTTGGATCTTGTTTAAGATTGTGACTCGTGAATTTACAACGGGGCTACAAAAGAAACTATTTGCTCGTTTCGACTTTTCAAGCACTTTAGGGTAAATGTCCTTTGCAAGACTGGCTGCTGGGTAGTTTCTCACATCCTCACCACTTTGTTCTCTTAGCAGTAGCCCATATTTCAGAAACGTCTCGCAGAGTTGGGAGTTCAGAGGGCAACAACTCTCTACCAGTTCCAATTAGGTTGCTCATATGTGTGAATGTCCCCAGTCTTGTCCTCCTTTAGAAGCCATTGTAGGTCAATTCCCATGGTTAGGATGGTAGCACTGACGGACAAGTAATCTTCAGCACACTGATGAATATGTTTCAACCTGTGAAATAAGCAAAAAACAGCAGTGCATTATATATATACAGCATATATAATTTATTAATATAATAATTATTATATAATTCCACAAAAAAGTCAAAAAAGTCACTATTTTATGTAGCTTACCAAGCAAAACTAAATTATATTAAATAACAAAAATATCTTTAGAATTCCTAAGTCATGCTGAACTTTTTAGCACCCCTCATATTTGGAATTTGAAAGTTGAAAAATTCGACACACCCTACAGTGTATTGGGTACGTCTTGTTGCCTCCGGGAAACTCGGGAGATTGTGAGTAGAAAACATTGCGAAGCTGAGCATCTCGGGGGATAATTTATGGGGGTCATTCGAAAATCATGTGGTCCTTTTCGGGTGGTTTTCAAACCCGTCCACCCCATTGTGGTCATTTGTGGCCAATGACTTAAACCCCCCTCCAAAACCGCGTGGTCTTCCGATGTACCCCTCCCCCTTCTTAATCTTATGTAAATTAAAATGCAAATTAAAATAAAGCAAATTAAAATAATCAAATTAAAAGTATGGCGAATTTGTGTTTCATGAACGTTAAAGATTCGAATCTTGTAGAATTTTCTGAATAAAGGTACAGCGAATTTGTGTTCATAAAGATTCGAGTTTTCTGGAATTTCTGGAGTTTACGAAATATATAATGATAATATGATAAACAATATTATAAACACGATATTTAATGCTTAGTATTGGCCACGTGGTTTAAACGTCAAGCCCCCCCTTTAAGGACCACGTGGTTTTGAATGGCTTCTTATGTAGGAGTCTGAAAGATCTGTTGTATAGCAAATTAGGTTTCTGCTAGAACCTTTTTATAATTCCCCTAGAAATGCTGTCCTTATATATTTCTGCAGAAGGCAGGAAAGAGTGTTTTAGCTTCATTTGTACAGAACCAAAGTTCCTTATAGTCATATTCGCTCTGTGTGTGTGTGTGTGTGTGTGTGTAAATACAAATGTCTCAGCAGGACTAAATACGGGATTATAGATATATAATTTTCTCAGACAGTGCGGGTGGGTATGCGTCAGTGTGGGTTCGTGTGGATGCATGGGTTGACGTGGGTTAGTATTGATTAGTGTGGGTTTGCGGATGAAATACTGTGAACCCTTGCCGTTCGCGAGGGTTACGTTAAGAAGAACAACGCGAACGTCAAACCTTTAATTCAATGGGAAATAGGGGGGGGTTAGGTAAATGGGTCGCAGAATGATCCCCTTTTTTTTTAGGTCACTTTTGGCGACACAAAAATACTGTGCAGTGGGTATTTAGTCGTGAAAGAAAGGATAGGCTAGGTTAGGTTAGTTAGGATGTCCAAAACTCCAGTGTGACTGGATGTCTGCCGCATTATTGATGAGTAGAAGGACTTTAAAGGCCAAGTCCTTCGTTGTGAGGTAGTGTTTGATCTGGCAAACAAAAGAATTGTGGGACCAGTCCTCGAAGAGTTTGGTGGTGACCCAGGATGGATTTTTTTTTGTTTGCTCTCCGGAAGACTGGCAGGTGTCGTTTTGTTTCCCCATCAACGCACGAGGGTTCTGCGCACAGTTGACCAACATCGGTTTGCACTTAAAGTTCCCGGACACGTTGCATCTTCTTTTAAAGTTTTCAAACCAACCCTTACTGGCAATAAACCCACTGTACCACATCACTAGTTGAAGATTTACTCTCAGTTTCCTTTAAACTATTCATACAGACGGAGGTCCTTTTCACGAATGACTGGTCCATTAAGAGGAACTTTTTGGGGGTCCTGGTCTTCCATCCATAAGTTTAAATGTTTTTCCATTTTTTCTAACACAGGGTCGCGCCTGCTAACATCTAACACTTCGCACTTATTTGTGCAGCAGCACTGACCTCGCTATCATTTGTCCTCACTGTTTTAATGTACCGTATGGTCGACTCATTAACCCCATACTGCTTGACGACCGCCACAGCGCTCGCACTACTCCTAAGTTTGTCTAAAATTTCAAACTTTCAGTCAGTGCCATCACTTTCCATTTCTTGGCACTGTCTTCATTATACCGCCAAACCTGCATCGCGAACGACAAATTTTGGTATCAGTAAATAAACCGCGAACAGTCGAAACAGCGAACGACAAACTCACGAACAGCGGGGATTGACTGTATATGTCAGTTTTAATCCACTGAAATCGGTTCAGATTTTCTAGGTACAGGTACGAAAGTGATTTCTGAATCTTGTATTTCTCTTTATCAATCTGGCTATTTATTTATCTACTTGTCTGTCTGTCGAATTCTCGAAAGTCTGTCGATAGAGTCTTAAATATCAGCTCTAATAACACTGGTCTACAAATTTAACTCTTTCTTGTTCCTTCGACGAGGTTCTGTGTTCTTGATAAAATTTTCAAAGCTGATTCGTATATGAACTTGAAATTTTTGTAACGTAGGGTTCTAGCACGTTTGCCAGATT
Organism: Bathynomus jamesi; assembly: GCA_023014485.1. Classification (NCBI taxonomy): domain Eukaryota; kingdom Metazoa; phylum Arthropoda; class Malacostraca; order Isopoda; family Cirolanidae; genus Bathynomus; species Bathynomus jamesi. The sequence goes on from JAJOZX010003987.1 coordinate 28,763, forward strand.
GTGCGATTTTAACGCCCAGTGAATTTAATTTTCAAGCACCTCAAAACCTGGAAAGTAATAAATCTAATGACATTTTCTTTCGCCATATGGAATATTACGGTGAAGCGCTATTTAAAAAAAAAAAAAAGATACAAATACTCAAGCTGATAATAATGAAATAAAGGAGCAAAAATTTCTCCAAAATCGTGCGTGATAATATAGAAATTCAAGGTCATTTCTGTAATCAGCGTTAAAAAAAAATCTATAGAAATCACATTATCTCGTGAGGAAACGAAATCTTTGTTAACTAGTGCAATTTGTCAAAAAAATTCTATAAATTATTATGAAAAGATAATTCGTTTAAAACTCGGAAATTGAAGGTAGAAAAACTATTGAGAAATAGCATATATCAAAAATTTAAGAAATGAATCTTGGCTTTTAAATAATTAAATAGAAAATTATATATATATATATATAATATATATATATACATATACGGGTGTCCCATAAGTCCGGTCTCATAGGAAAAATTTTTTAAAATTAAATTTGCAAAAGTAATGCATTAGAACTAAGACAAATGTTCAAATTGGGGGCTTGTTTTGGAACCTTAGAGAGTTCGACTTACTCCCATATTAACCACTGCGTGTTATTCTACTTGCAACAAAAAAAAAGAAGTCCCAAAATAAGACATCAATTGAGCATCTGTTTTAATTCTAATGTATTACTTTTGTAAATTAATTTAAAATATATTTTCCTATGAGATCGGACTTATAGGACACCCTGTATACAGTATACATATATATATAATATATATAATATATATATATATATATAATATATATATAATGTAAACCCACAAGGAAAAGGAAAAGGAAAAATTATTCCAAGTCCTTTCGTGTATTCAGAAGTACATCTCGTCAGGAACTGACGTTTACATCATTCATTCATTTCACGTGTTTAATGTGAAATTCATCCCATATATATATAATATATATATATATATAATAATATATATATGAGAGGAGGGGCGACAGGCTTGACCTTCCATTTTCTCATTAATAAATCTATTTTCCGAAATAATAATTTAAAATTTCTATGCCGTTAACGTATAAATAACTGGATGAAACACCAACATGACATATTTAAAATCAATTTTACGACATATCGTTCGAATTTGAAATAGATTTAATTTTTAATAAAATGTAGTTCTTTTATAAGAGAGTGCATCGTGAGTATTACCAGTTAACGAAATCTTGCTCGACATACTGTGTCCAATCTAACTATCTGTGCAAGGTACAAGGAGCCCTTGAATTAGTGAATTAGTGAAACTTACACCGATTTCGTTCGTATTCATGAATTAAAGAGTTTGGTTATGAGTTATTTTAGTGGTTTTTTTACTGCTAGTTTTCATATACACATAAAACATCTGTATTAAATATGTGGGTACGAAGTGACGGTAATTGCCCCAAATAATATATATATATATATATATATATATATATATATATATATATATATAATATATAATATATAAATTAGATTAATTTCACTTTGCTTTGAATATGGAGCAAGTAATATATTTAAATAGGTGTTCCTTCTTAAATTTAAGATGCCATGGTAGCCTTGTTTGCGGTACAGCGCCGAGCTGCTAATCTGGAGGTCCTGGGTTAGAGTCTGGACTGGCGACATCAGATTTCCGCGATTAAGATTCTTTTCTAGGTTTCCCTTGCTGGGGTAATGGTTAAATTCCACGTAAAGCTGTAGGTCTCCGTCAGGAGACCTTCGATATTTTAAATTCCATCTATAAACAGCGTTCTTTAATTAGATACTTGGTTGATTGATCCTTTGAAATAGTGGTGTACCGATTAATCGGTATCGGCATCGGCATTTGACGAATTTAGCCGATTATCTCACCGATTCTTTGAAATTTTAAAATATTCATTACAATACAAAATCTATATTTATAGAAAATTGAACGTACAAAAAACACTATTTATGATAATTTATACTCATTTCAAAGTGTAATTATACAGGGTGTCCCAGAATTAACTATCTATTTCAATGAAATCGGACAAATTTTTTAAAAACGCACTTTTATTTATGTTTATTATGTTTAATATGTGTTAAAAATGTATAAATTTCTAAATTTTTTTCATAATTTTATTTTCATAATTTTTTCATTATCTGGTCCAATGAAAGACCGTCTGAAGTCATAGAATGGCAGAGAGACTCTCCAAAAGTTAACGTGTGGCTTGGAATGACCAAATCCAAAATTTATGGTGCTCCATCTTGTTGAAACACGACATTATCAAGAATGCCATCATCAAGAAGCTGTGGTTCGAGAAACTGCTGAAGCATATCAAGGTAGACGGTACCTGTTACAGTTGCTACCGCAAAGAAGAATGGGCCATAAATTTTGGATTTGGTCATTCCAAGCCACACGTTAACTTTTGGAGAGTCTCTTTGCCATTCTATGACTTCAGACGGTCTTTCATTGGACCAGATAATGAAAAAATTATGAAAATAAAATTATGAAAAAAATTTAAAAATTTATACATTTTTAACACATATTAAACATGATAAACATAAATAAAAGTGTGTTTTTAAAAAGTTTGTCCGATTTCATTGAAATAGATAGTTAATTCTGGGACACTCTGTACAGTATAAAAATATTCTACATTCACGAAAAAGGCAAAGCTTAATAAGTTAAGTTGCCCCTAAATTTACATTTTCTCTAACTAGCTAATCTCTAAATATTATAAACTATCGTAATCTCCTACTCTATATTAATAATAATTCTATATTAATTTGTATTTTATAATTTATATATTAAACCATCTTATTATGTTGACTTTATTTTAAGTATTTTAATAATTTTATAAACCCAAAATATATATCCATTTTTTTTTTATTCAAACTGGACACCAGGAACTTAAAATTTTGTTGTTGGCATTGTTGAAGAAAGAAAATATCTTCAACATAAGGAAAACAATTACTTTAAATATTGGTAATTCAATTAATGAAACTAAAATAAAATTATTTTATCATTTTATTGAGTAATAAAACTTTTGAACATCATTTTAGCTGCGGTATATGAGTAACAAATTCTGGTGCTGTACTGGTCAAAAAAAGAAACGCAATTTTTTAGATTTATTAATAAACATGAGGACTCAGTATACAGTAAATGATTCTTTAACATAACAAACAGTCAATAACGCGTATGGCCACCCCTAGCCACAATGCAGGCTTGGAGTCTGGCCCTCATCGACCTCAACAGTCTCTGCAGGAAAGCAACAGGGATGGCCCTCCACTCTTCAATAATTGCATTGGTCAGTTCCCTGATGTTCTGCGGCTGATGCTGACGTCTGCGAACTCGCCGTTCAAGTTCATCCCATGCGTGCTCTATCGGTGACATGTCTGGGCTGAAGGCTGGCCATGGTAAGGTCTGCACCTGTTGTCCCTGCAGGTACGCCTGCACTATCCTGGCTGCATGAGGTCTGGCATTGTCCTGTTGCAGGAGCACCAATTCTGGATGTTGCCTCATGAATGGAAGAACATGTGGGTGAAGAATCTCATCCCTGTAGCGCTGGTCAGTCAGAGCTGATAGGCCCACGATAGGTCACGGTGCTGATAGGCCCATTGCAGGCGTCGTTGCCTTCTTGCATCAGTGAGAAAAGGACCTCTGTAAGGCCTGCGGGATCGGAGTCCTGCATTACGGAGTCGGTTTCTGACGGTCTGGTCACTAATTCTGTTGTTGTGGATACCAGGTGTCTCTCTGGCTGTCTGACGAGCATTCCGCTGCCGATGACGCAGGTGCTGCAGTACAATGTGGCGATCCTGGCGTTGGGTCGTCACACGAGGTCGCCCACGTCTTGGCAGGTCCTGAACACTTCCTGTGGCATTGTACCGTCTAACAAGCCTAGAGATTGTGCTGGGATGCACATGCATTCGTTGTGCAACTTGGACAGCAGACATGCCTGCATCCAACATGCCCAAGGCACGACCTCTGTTGACCTCTGAGAGTCGTGGCATGCCTCAATCGCGGGAAAAAGTTTGGTTTTCTCAACGGGCAGTGTGTATTCTGTGAAGTCAAAGAAAAAATGCATGCCTTCATAAAGAATACATTCAATTTAATCTCTGTTTATTGTTTGTAACAAAATGGCGTCTTAGCCGGGATTAGTCAGGTTTAAAAACATGCACTAAGTGGCTTTAAAAGATTTGAACAAACATTTAACCATAATCTTGAAACTGTGATAATACCACTAACAACTTAAACTTTACACCATATGCAAGCTAATTGTGTTTCTTTTTTTGACCAGTATATTTTGTGGAGTGAGCTAAGGAAAAGCATTTAAACAAATTTGAAATGTAAAAATATGAAAATTAAAAGTTTTCACATTAGATTAGTAAAATTTAGGACCGGAATTGATTTTTTAAATAAAGGCAAAGAATCGGCATCGGTATCGGCAGTTTTTCATGGAATCGGCATCGGCTAAATTTTGGAATCGGTACATCTGCAGTACGTTATATAAGGAAGAACAAGAGTATGATAGAAATGTAGTCCTTAAACAAGTTTTATTGACTCTAAGTTTAAACATTATAGCAATGCTCCTTGAAATCTTTTTCGCGATATAACTTACATGATCACTCCATTGCAAATTCTTATCTAGTATTACACCAAAAAATTTTGTTACAGTACACTCCTTTATAGTGATTTCATTAACATTAAGTTCATCAAGATATACATTTCTTTTATTTAGTAAAAATCACGAAATTTGTTTTACTGGTATTTAGGAAGAGTTTATTGGTGGTCAACCATTTCATTACACTGATGAATTCTGAATTAAATATATTCTTGGCTGTATTAACATCTTTGCAAGAAAAAGAGACAGTTGTATCATCTGCAAACATTATGAAGTTCAGTATATCAGATGAACGTGGAAGGTCATTTATATAAATAAAAATAACAGTGAACCCAGAACTGAGCCCTGTGGCACACCATGTTGACAAGCGCTTTAGTTGAGCAAAACTTGTTTACTGATACAAAATGATATCTATTGGACAAATAACTTTTAAACCAATCACTGATTCTCCTCTAAAGCCTAACAATATAATTTATTAAATAGAATATTATGGTCTATTACATCAAACGTCTTACTCAAATCCATAAATATTGATATCATTATTTCTTTGTTCTCTTTAGCTATATTTGCAATTTCCATACGATTTAAAATAGCCATTTCCGTTGTTTTATTATTACGGAAGCCATATTGATTTGGAGATAATAAATTGTAGGATTCTAAATATCGCTGCATTCTACTTTTCACAATTTTTTCAAAAACTTTGCTGAACACAGATAATGAACACACCGGCCTGTAATTTTTTGCTAGTGTAGGATCACCCCTTTAAAAAGGGGTGTTATGCAACCAGTTTTTAGCATTGATGGGAATATTCCTTTGAAAATACTTTGTTTGATAATTTTAGCCAAAGTTACAGATATCTTATCTTTAACAAGTTTCAATATAGGTACAGGAATGTTATGTTATTTTTTGTATTTTTTAATTTACCAATAATATTCTGGACTTCAGTAGAGGTAGAAGGAACAAAAGAAAATGAATTTAGTGGGCTAGGTGGCATATATTCTAGAGGCGAGTGATCATTATTCAGTAATTATGAGCAGAGCTTATCCGCTATTGAAGTAAAATGTGCATTTAAAAAATCTGCAATAGCAGTATCTCAACAGTAATTATCTTTATAATCATTTATTTCTCTATTGAATTTTTCTTAATTTGTTTTCCCGAGGCAATTGTTTATGGTTGTCCAAGTGTTTTTCGTGTCTCCTTTATGTTTGGAAAATTGATTGTTATAATAGTTATATTTTGTAATTTTGATTATTTTAGTTAATTTGTTTCTGTATTGAATATATTGTATTTTAGGAATTTTGCTCTGTAATCGCAATTTGAATAATTTATCTGTTCTTTATTGAAGTGATAATTCCTGGAGTGATCCATGGATTTGCGACACTTTTGGGCGAAACTGTTTTTCTCCTTAAAGGAAAGCAAATATTAAAAATATGGAATAAAGTGTCATAGAAGAACTGAAACATATGATCTGGGTCATTTATAGGTTCGTCACAGTCAAATCGAGTATTTTCTACAGCCCCAATAAATTTTCTTTTGTTAACCTTTGAGAATATTCTGTAATCAATAGTTGTTTTGTCCGCAACCTGAACAATGTTATTAAATATAGCCTAAGTAGGAAAATGATCACTGATGTTTGTAGTTATAATTCCAGAATTTACGAGGGCATTGCTATTTACAAATATATTATCAATCGTAGATTCTGTTATTCGATTGCCATAGTTGCAGACTCGAGTGGGTTTGGTAATAGTATGACTAAGCTAGAAAGAATTCATTAATTTTAAAAATTTATGAGAGATTGCTTCAGATTGCAAATTGATGTTGAAGTCACCCGCAACTATGGCAGTAAGGCTACATTTTAGAAGAATTCCAACTGCTACTTTCAAAGCGAATAAAAACAATTTTTGTTCTTATAGTTTACAAAGTAATAATGTTACAATAAATAAAAGCAATTAAAAATTAAATCTGGGCCACTAACAACGACTGATTCGAACAAGCAATTAAAAATTAAATCTGGGCCATTAACAACGACTGATTCGAACAAGCAATTAAAAATTAAATCTGGGCCACTAACAACGACTGATTCGAACAAGCAATTAAAAATTAAATCTGGGCCATTAACAACGACTGATTCGAACAAGCAATTAAAAATTAAATCTGGGCCACTAACAACGACTGATTCGAACAAGCAATTAAAAATTAAATCTGGGCCACTAACAACGACTGATTCGAACAAGCAATTAAAAATTAAATCTGGGCCACTAACAACGACTGATTCGAACAAGCAATTAAAAATTAAATCTGGGCCATTAACAACGACTGATTCGAACAAGCAATTAAAAATTAAATCTGGGCCACTAACAACGACTGATTCGAACAAGCAATTAAAAATTAAATCTGGGCCACTAACAACGACTGATTCGAACAAGCAATTAAAAATTAAATCTGGGCCATTAACAACGACTGATTCGAACAAGCAATTAAAAATTAAATCTGGGCCACTAACAACGACTGATTCGAACTGATTCGAGTCAAGCAAATTGTGTGCAGCGAGCTCGTCACTGCCCCACACCTTCCCTGCTTTCCTTATTTCTCGGATGGTGCATCAAGAGATTTAGTTGGTTGGTGTTTGGAGCTCATGAAAGGCGTGTGGGATCGCGCGAATCTTTTTATAAGATAAAGTAAAAATGTTGAAAAGTTTTTTTATAAAATACATAAAATTACAGTTATACTATACTAATTATAATGTAAAATACAGGGGGTTTCTAAAGTTGTGCAACCTAATGTACAGGGTAGCGCAAAAGTCGCGCACCATAGCAATTTTCAGTGTTGACTATATTTTTTTTCTTTTAGGTAGGGGATGGGGCTACGCCGTAGCCAATGTCGTAACACCGCTTCCGGTTGATCAGCGAAGTTCAGCGACATTGGGTCGGATAGTAGTTGGATGGGAAACCGTCCGCTGCGTCCAAACTATGTAGCGACCCGTGGTTCGGATCCCACGTAAAGCTGTAGGTCCCCCCCGTCATATGACCTTAGATGTTGCGAAGGAGGTTAAACAAAACCAATAATTACTATTATTAGGTGAGGATGGTTGCGAAATTAGCAATAGACGAGAAGGTGAGCTTGGTTTTAACGTATGGAATACCAGGTATTACAAATCAATGAATCAGTACAGATTTTAAATTTTGTACTAATTCATTGATTCAGAGAGGAGGGGCGACGAGCCTGACCTTCGTAAAATGAGGAATTATCGTACGGAACATTTGAAAGGTTAAAAGTATATATTACTGGGTTGCGCGACTTTAGAAACACCTGTGGATGTATGAAAACCTCCTGCTTGTATGCCGGATACACCCAAATTAGTTTTAACGTTATATATACGCATAAATAGGTACATACAGTCGATTCGAAAAGTCCTGTACTCACACTCCATGCATGTTTCCTATCAATAAATATATCGTTAAGAAACATGAAATTCCAGGCAGGACGTTTGAGCTGACTGTACACGGAGTAAAAAAATTCGCGATACGTAAATGGAGTCTACTTTGTAACTTTCAATTATACTTTAAAAGTGACTTATAAATCATATCTTATATTTTATCCATAATTATTCTGAGAGCCCAGTAAAGCCTAAAGATTAAGGACCAAATTATATGAAATAAATAATCCAATTGACAGTATTAGTTTATTATTTGTATTATTGTATTATTGTAACATGACAGAAATAGTAAATTATAACTAAATTTATAAATATAAATTAATAAAAAAAAATAAAAATAAACAAAGACTTTAATGATGTAACAATTATTTAAATTCATTGTCTAATTTTTCTACTATTAGTCCTTTATATATTTTAAATTAATTAATATTCTTATTCGTTATTATTTATATATTACTAATCATAACTATCTATCCATATCTATCTATCCTACCTTTAGTTAATCTGAGAGCCCAGTAAAGCCTAAAGCTAAAGGGCTAAATAAAATAAAATAAATAGTCCAATTTCACAATTATTTACTTTATATACAAATTATTGTAATATATTTATTTCATAAATGAATAATTATTCATTTATTCACTCATTCATTTAAATCTGTTTCCTTTTGTACCACCCTGTAATTATTTCAGGCCAGACCTACAATACGCATTACCATTTTTTCTTTTCCACTTCGCCATTTAATACAAACTCTAAATTTGAGCTCATTTTTATTTTAGAGGTCTTTTAGATTTAAATTTTTATATATTTACGTACCACTAAATACCAGCTTCGGTACGACAGTTTAAGAATCGTTTCTCAAGAGAATATGAACTAATTTAAGGTATCTATCGCAAATGCTGTGTTTATATATTGCCTACTGTTTAACTCTTCAATGACTGACGAGTACTCCTTGACTAATTTTGTTCCGGCTCATGCCAGACGATTTTAGTTAAGATATTTGCTATTAATTTGGATAAAAAATGTAGTGATTTAATTAGTGACGCCAGAAGATTTTATTCGGAAAAGACCTCCGGGCGCTGAAGGGTTAAGAAGTAAATCGTCACTTTTTGGTTTTATGTATTTTTATATTATCATGAAATAGCACAGGTGCCTGCCTGCTCCGTCGGCCTTGTAACCAGACACTTCTGTTCCAAGTCTGAAGGGGTTAGTGGTGTGTGTGTGGTTTGTAAATGTTTATCGATCTCACACTCACCACTACCTACTGGCAGGGTAAGGCGGCGGTGGAGGTGGGTATTCGTGATATTATTGATGGGGGTTTTTTTACGTTATTTTTTTTTTCGTGGTTCGGCTGCGCTAATCTTCGCCGTGTTGATTCGGTTTTTGTGTTGTCTACAGAACTGGTGAAAAAATTTTCAGTTCTAACTTTTAACTTTTACTTTTTCGTCCTCCAAAAATAAAAATAGTTCGTGTTCATTTTCTAAAAAATGTTCAGATTTTTTAAATAGATATTAAAAGTATTTTTGTATACAGGGTGAGTCAAAGACTTTGCTTTTCAATGCAAATATACTGTATATGCATATTTGCAGTGAAAAGCATAGTTCCTATGTTTTCAGACTTTTGACTTACCCTGTATATATATATATATATATATATATATATATATATATATATATATATATTAGTGGTGGACCGGATGTCAGTTTTTCAACATCTGCGGATGCGGATGCGAATTTTTAATTTCAATATCCGGGGATGCGGATGCGGATGCGGATATTTAGTTAATCTATCAATATAATATAGAATTATGAAAATATGACATAATTTTTCAAATTTCGTGATATTACTATTATGGGAGGCAATGCATAAGAATTAAAATTAATATTAATGTTTTCATTATGATAAAAATAATAACTTTCTCAAGAGTTTCAGCCACAGAAAATTCAATGAAACAAGTTTCATTCAATTTTCTGTTACCACGTATTTATATTTTGAGCTTTATATATTTGTTTGTTCATTAATAAATAATTAATACTTTACATGAAATGGGCATGACTAGGCCTTATAAGGTACTTTATAAGCTAATTTAATTGTAAATTGCATAATTTATTAGAGGTAATATCCGCATAACATCCGCAGTCAGAAGTGCGGATGTTAAAAATGATGCGGATGCGGATATCCGGTCCACCATATATATATATATATATATATATATAATCATAATGAACTTTGCTTGTTTCTCTGTCTATCTAACTCTTCTTTGTCTTCGTCTCTTTATCTCTGTCTGTATAGTTCTTTCTCTCTTTAATAAAGTATGTGTATATATATATATATATATATATATATATATATAGGGTGAACCAAATGTAGGTGGACAGTAAATGATAACGTTTAATTTGAGAATACATATTTAATTTTTTGTATACTATAATACAAAATAAAATTTAAATAAATTTAGTTATAATATTTAATATAATATAACACAAACACCATAGTTATAATGAACACCATAGTTATAATATAATATAACACAAACCGTATTCAACCTACTGTCCACCTACTTTTGGTTCACCGTGTATATATATATATATATATATATATATATATATATAATATAGATACATACATACTGTGCATGTAGGCAAGTATCATATTATCGAAAAAGATGAAGATGAGAAGATCCGGAAACTATATATTTTCCCTGCTATTTTCGAAGCTTATTTTCAAGCCGAGTGAAGCGTATGAAATAACATCTGTGCTTTTTCGAAAGGTAAACATACCTTTATATTTTACTCTATATTATTCTTATCTCATTCTCACATTTGCTCAGAAAGAATACATTACACCCCAATACAGGAGGTTGACAAAAGTAAATAGACACCGTCACTTTTTTTCCCATAGATTTTTTGATTTGATGATAAAAGTGAGTAAATAATAACAGACTCATTGAATCAATATATTTAGAATCGCGTTGGTTTCCCCCTTTGCATTATAGAAAGCTGACACACTCGTTCTGGCACTCCATTGATGAGTTTTAGCATTTATTCTTGAGGACAATGAGCGTGGTGTCTATTTACTTTTGTCAACCTTCTCCTGTAGGTTTGCAGAATGTTGGCATTACCGTCTAATTTTGTAGTTTAGCGGCAATTAGTTTAATCAGAGCATTCTTATCTGAATATGCCGTTGAGGAGTATGAGAGCTTTACAGACATATTTGTGTGTTGTTATATAAATTATCAGTCTATATATGTACACACGATTTGTTTATTATTTCAAATATGTTTAAGTATTCACTACAAATGCAGAGGCATAACCCTTATGATTATCCCGCAGACCACACCCAAAATCGATTAGCAAGGTCTCATAATATATATATATATATATATATATATATATATATATATATAGTGATGGATCGAATAACCGCAACCGCACTACAACCGCACAAAAATTCACAACCGCAACCGTAACCGCAACCGCCGTTCCATAAGTGCGGTTGCGGTTGTAAAAGCTTAGTTAATTTTAATTTTAGGTTAATTAGAAATATTTAATTTTTTTTAAAAGAAAATGATGGGTCTCCTTATGCGTGGAGCGGGAACGTTGTACGATGAGAGGCGTTGCCGCTTGAAAGGTGAAAATGCAGCAAAAATATTATTCTTGAAATTCACACTGCCTGTCATTAAGTTTGACATCAGTTTTTCAAATGAATAATAATCCATAACTTTCCAATGGGTGGAGGCTGGGGAAAGTGGTAGGTGGGATGAACAGTGCGATGGGTCCTCGTCCCTCATCCTGGTAACACACTTAGTGCAAAATATGGTTTTAATTAATTTGACCTATTCTTTCATAATAGCTATATAAGTTTAGAATATACTTCATTTAAATAGTATTTATTTAGTAAATACCTTATGTTGAACACAAGTTTTGCAACACACAAATAGCGGTAGCGGTGTATTGCAAAACTTGTGTTCAACATAAGGTATTTACTAAATAAATACTATTTAGTATATATTATGTACCAAGTGTGGCTAAATCGCACTATAGTGGCTAAATCCAGTTAATAATTACGCATTTTTCCTAGTATATGATAACCGCAACCGCAACCGCGGTTGGAAAAAATTCGACAACCGCAAACACAACCGCAACCGCGGTTGTGAAAAACCGACCACTCGATCCATCACTATATATATATATATATATATAATATATATATATATATGAAGCGTCGCGAGTACGAGGGTCGAACTCGCCAAACCAGTTTTGAGATAGACGCGTTTAAACTTTCTGACTATCGTATTGTGTACGAAGGGATCATAGCGTAAATACACACACTGAAAATAACTACATTTTGACTATACGAGGCGGGTATTTGGCTATACCAAGTTGTCTGTGATGGGGGGGGGGGGGGTTGAACTATTTATTCGTGAAACAATCGTAAAATTGCCAATGTGGCAAGTTCGCCCCTCGTACTCGCGACGCCTCATATATATATATATATAATATATATATATATATATATATATATATATATATATATATATATATATATATAAATTTTTCAATAAACATAAATAAATAAAACGAAGTTTTGACCTGCACACAAAAGAAACTATACCTGGTCAAAAGAATCAAAAATACATGGCTAACTCTTTGGCAACCAATCCCAAATTGTTAATTCAACCATGCGATGGTTACACTAACCATATAAGTTTTGTTTTGAGAAAAATTAGCCCGGTTGAATTAACGATCTTGGATTGGCTGCCAAATAGTTAATAATTTACCTGGTTGTTTTAACGAAGTATAATTTTTTTGTGCAAAACCACAAGTTGGCACTCTTCCATGCTGAGTGTCATGATTGGTACATGGCATGCATGGTTAGAAATTGGTTCTTCTTCCAGGGGAACATTGACAAGAGAAGTAATCTTGAATTTTGCGATACTACCGTTGATATAAAAGTAAACAACCAGCTATCTATCGCTTCTGCCCAGTGCTTCAAAACGTGCAAGGAAATGGGCATCAGATGTACCGCTACCAGCATTCAAGGTACGAACTAATATCTCACCAGAGAATAACGTTTCTTAACAAATCATTGAATTATTGTAAATTCTAAGCCTCATATATATATATATATAAATGTTTGCTTCTGGTACACCTTATTTGCAGAAGGAATAAGAAAACAGCTAAATAATTAGAATCCTTTAATTATAGTCGAACATGTCAAGATCACTGCTCCCATCATCAAGGTTCTAAAAGTTACGATATTGTAACTGAATAGAATTGGGTTAAGTTATTAAAATAATTATAAAACAACATTACTAGAATTACATTGTTAATAACAAGATAAAATATTAAAACTATATTGACTTAAAAGCGGTTAAAGCAAAGGGAGTTACAAGTTACAAAGTGATGAATGATTGTGAATCAGAAGCAGGAAAAGAGAGGATCGGTGGAATGATGGAATCTTTTACCTAACCTCGGGGAGCAGCAAGGAAAGCTGCTGTATCTTCTGGCTGTATCTTCTAACCAATTGGACACATCCAGAAAAGAAAGTTTATTGTCAACTTCGCGTTCCACAGAAATATTAGTACTAAAATGAAATATATTTACATAATTTAAGAACTTTGATGGGCGAAATTTATTCCTAACATCGAATGGGATTCAACTACGGACAGCTTTCGATTGGTGATTTTTTTTAAATAACGCAAAAACATATTGATCAGAGTGGGCCCTTGGGGTAACCCCATCGCAAACCTTTCATATCTTCATACAGCTGATTACTAAAAACCAAAAATGAGTTAAAAAAACATGGTTTTTAGAGTCTTTTAAATTCAGCCATAATTAAACCTTCGTAATTAAACAGTTACTCTGTTGAGGGATAAATCCCACCCATCAAATCTGCTTTGTAATAAATTCTTTACAAAGTCTGGTCAAATACTTCGTTTTACAGTAATTTACAGTAATTTACAGTAAATTTTACAACAATTTAACTTCTGCCAACACGAAATTTCATAAAAGAAATTAAAATTCTCTTATCGATTGGATGCTAAACTTTACAAAATAATGTTTGTCAACCACTTGTGTCGAGCCTCTCGAAAGTAAAAGATGTGCTCAAGACTTCAAAACTCGGATAAACCAGTTAGCGAAGTTACTCATCAGTCCTGCTATATGTCTTCTAAACCATGGACTTCATGATATGAAAACATTTGTCTGTAGCTGACATCAACATACTGCTATAGCTTTTAGTTCCGTTTTTAAGTTTCAGTTTTTGTTTTTGTTTTTTAACTATTATTATTATCTGTAGTATGAAAATCACCTTTCTGCCAATAAACACTTTCATCCTTTTCACTCTCACAAAAAACTGTATTCTGTGCAAATAATTCGTTTTACAGTAATTTACGGTAATTTTTTAAAACAATTTAACTTCTGCCAACACGAAATTTCATAAAAGAAATTAAAATTCTTTCATTAATTATTATTATCATTGACTGCAAAGACGACGAACATTAATGGTCTCCTTTCTTAAAGAAGAGACGAGATGAAATTGTATTTTTATTAAAGGTACGTTCATTTTTTATTTATTTTTTTATGGTGCTCCGTTCATTAACAGATGGTGAATGCGTGTTTCATGATTACGTGCTTGCTCCTTCTTTAATCACATCTCATGAACAAAAGAGCAACTTCATTTACATCAAACCACGACCGGATCTCGTGAGGCCTGATTACCCTCTGGTGGATGTGGCTTTAGGGAAACCAGTAAGTGGGGTTGCTGACTATCCAGAGTATGCCTCACATGATACTTTAGTAAGTATACATATATACATACATACGTACACACACACACACACACACCACACACACACACACACACACACACACACATATATATATATATATATTATATATATCAGTGGCGACTCGTGACATTTTTGTTCAGGCATGCAATGTTATGGAATGGAAGAAAAACATCCGCCTAACCCTCTTGCCCAAACTTTGCATATTGTTTACATAGAACTTAGCAAGTTAAAGGTGTTTTATAAACTTTTGGGGACCTCTTTGAAGGAAAGTTCATTTAATGTTAGGCTTAAATATGCGAACAAAAAATTAGACATATTTATATATAGTAGTTACCGAATTGATCTAAAGAAAAAGATACAAATTTAAAATTTACCTTAAATAATTGTGAAGCATTATTTGAATTGAAATTCTGCTCTCCTAGTTTTCCTGCAAAATTCTTCGATGACCAAATTGTAAAAGTACTCTCGATTCTCCATAAGCTTCTTGAGGAAATTTTTTTCAATTGAAATTAAGGCAAGATTAGATAGCCTTTCTTCACTTTGGAACTCCGTAAATAACTTTTAATTCTTTTAAGCGCAGAAAATGATCGCTCAACACTTGCTGTCGATATTGGTATAGTTAGAATCAAATTCGTCAATTTATATATTTCCTTAAGACCTTTGTGCATTTCGCTTTCCAGTAGATATTTTAGGAGCTCAGCAACATTCTTTTTGGCAAAAGATTTGTGCGAATATAAACACAATTCAGAACGGAGACGAGGAAACTCAAAAAATGAATTGTAGCTTCTTTTCAAAGATTCAAAAGCTCTCTCTGGGAAAGTAACATCATAGAACTCAAATTTTTTGCAATCTAAAAGCTCAATGAATTCCAATTTTTCCATTGAACTGAAACGCTCTTTCATTTGAAGAAGTATATTATCGAATATTTCATGAAATAGTTGACTATACTTCTCTTGTGGAGAAAGACTCTGTTTCCTTTTACATACAGGTTCACCACATCTTTCTGTTATCAAGTCCCACATATCTGCAAATTTTGTATCCCTTATTTGTTTGATTTTTTTCATAGTGCTTTCAACGGTGATTGAGCTATACACAATATCCATAGATTTTGTTTGCAGCACATTAAATAGATATTCAGTAAAAAAAAATTGAAGAAAATACTTCTAATAAAAAATTAAAATCGAAAGTATCTATACCAGCAAGCAATCCGCGTGCACTATTTTTTGTTTTTTCATCAAATTTCTTTGGGTTTTCAAGAATGCTTTTTAAAAGATCTATTAAATCTTCTTTATTTTCCTTAACTCTTTCAACTAGACGAGATGAATAGTTCCACCGCGTTGGAGCCAGTTTAGGGAAACGCTTTCCAACAACTTTGTCAAGCATTGAAGTTCGCTTAGTTGAACTGCTGAAAAATGATGACAAACTTCCTAATACTGAAAAAAAATTATTACATTCGGAAATTTCAGCGACAGCTTGGGATAAAACAAGGTTAAGTTTATGGGCGTAGCAGTGAAGAAAAATAGCCTCTGGTACAGTTTCTCTAATCTTTGTTTGTACTCCATTAAGATCGCTCCCCATAACAGCAGCACCGTCGTAGGTTTGAGCAACTAATTTTTTCAAACAGCCCAGTTCACCTAGTTGCCTTATAGATAAATCAGAAATCGCTCCTGCACTTCTATCATTGCTGACGTCATTGAATTTTATAAATCGTTCACAAATCTCTCCATGTTTATTAACATAACGAACAACAGTAGAGAGTTGAGAAAAACAGCTGACATCAGATGTTTCATCTAATAAAATCGCCACATACATGCAGTCGATAAGCTCACGTTTTATTTGTTCTAACATAACTGCACTAATAGATTGAATTATGTCATTCTGAATAGCAGATGATGTTCCCTTAAAAACAGTCGCAGTTTTTAAATGGTTTTGAAGCTTTTCATCGAATTCTCCCATACAAAATACCAATTCAATATAGTTACCCCTATTGTCAGCGTTTTCTTCTTCATTGTGACCGCGAAATGCTAATTCTTGCATACCTAAAAAACATGTTATCCTAATCAAACGTTTCAAAATTTCTCGATTCTTATTAACTTCTTCGTTATGTCTGGAAATGGCAACTGATTTCTGCTTGTCGAGTATTAAATCAATTCTTTCTGACTTTCCAAATGTTTTAAGATCAACAAATGCATTTATGTGAGCAAGAGATTTTTCATGGCGAGAAATTGCAGTACCGGTATGTAAATTGTTTAAATCGTCGTATCCACGACTAACAGAATTTGAATGCACCTATAAAACTGAATGCATGCCGTATTATTTTCATTAATTAAAAAAAAATCGGAACAAAGCTTTTTAATTATTTTTAGTAAAAATATTAAGTAAATTTTCTAAGCATATTTTAAAACATATTGCCTTTTGAATTTAGCTATGAGGCTCAAAAAAAATATCTTATGGATAGTGAGAAGTCTCCTTAAAAAATTGCCCAAGGCAAGGCGGTGTAAACAAAATCATGTCTTATTTCACTAGACAATTAAGAACATTTTTCTGTACCCAGACTGAATTAGTGAATGCGTTAGCTACAAGTATTTCGATCTGTGTACAGAAAAATGTTCTTAATTGTCTAATGAAATAAGACATAATTTTGCTTACGCCCAATAGCCAGTACATGCGTGATTGAAGCCTTAGACTATTTTTAGTTTCTGAAAATTATTTTTGTCAATTATAATCCTTACTTAGATCTGAAAAGAGAACATATTTAACACATGCATTGCATGCGTTGCATTCATTAAGAAATCGCCACTGATATATATATATATATATATATATATATATATATATATATATATTGGTCATGTAGCGGTTGTCATTTTTCATAGCTCTGCGGTTGCGGTTAATGTTATGTACTCTATAACATCATAATATTATAATATTACCTAAGAATAAACAACAAAATAGAATATCGCGATTTAGCCACACTTTTCACAGTCTGCAATATAATGACTATAATCTAAACTGTAAAAAGTGTTTCCAGGATGCGGGGACGAGGACCCAACGCGTTTTGCATCCCACCAACCACTTTCCCCAACCACCGCCCATTCGAAAGTGGTGTATATAATTCTAATATATATATATATATATATATATATATATATATATATATATATATATACTATTTAATCCTTACATTTAAATTGAATTGCTGGGAGACTGTATTTAAAAAATAACAGTTTTTCAGCTTTGTCCCCCTTCAGCCTATTCCTTTTTCATCGTAGATGATCCCTGCTCCAGTAAATAATTGTTCACTAGGAACACTTGAGGAACATCCGAGATATGCTCGAGCCAGTTTGCTCAAATTTTTGTATTTCTTTGGATTTTACCTCCACCAAACCAAAGCATCATCTTCTTGTCCAATCCTTTTCTCTTTCTGATATTTCTCGATCATTTTTTACGAGTCTCTGCTTGACTCAGTTTCGGTCTCGTCATCACTACTGGAAGCCAATAGAGCACTCAATGAGTCCATTATTGTATTGTATTCCTAGAAGCTGATGCCTGGACTAAATCAATCAGTGGTTTCTTTTCCGGTGGTTCACTGGCTGTCTCCGAATCCAATAATTGAGTCTTGTCCATTTCATCACAAAGATATCCCAATTTTTCCTGAACACCTTTTGTGACATGTGAAGCGGAAAGAAATTTTGTTTTGTACCTTGGATCCAAATAGGTAGCCAAAGAATACATGTTATTTGCTTCTAGGCCATCAAATCTCCTTGCTAGCTCTGTGCGCATTATCTCCTTCATTGTTTTGATTCCACAATCAGCTTCAGAATCACCACTTCGAGGTAGCAGCACATTTTTCAAGGAAACGACGAGGGAATAACCTCAGCTATGGAAGAGGTGGAACTACTCAATCTTTTTGTGATATCATCGAATGGTTACAGCACAGCCACACAGTTTGACAAGGGAGTGAGGTCGACGTTAGTGAGTTGTTGCATTTTGGAGTTAGCAGCGCTATATAGACTCAGTGGTTCCTTCAACTTAAGTGTTCTCTGCATCATGTGATAAGTGCTGTCCCACCGTGTGGCAACATCATAAATAACTGTAAGTTCAGGTTGATCTAAGCGTTTCTGAATTTTTTTTAACTCATCCTGCGCCATCGTAGAATGGTTGAAATGAGTAGCGATGAATCGAAGTTTAGCTAACAAGTCACTGAGAGATTTTTGTGAGGATAAACCACTTTTGATTACAAGTTGCAGTTTATGAACAGTGCAATCGATATTATGGACACCAGTGAGTAACAAAGCATTTTTGCTTGAGTCGCGCATTAGACAATGGATGGATGAATGGGCAATATCCCACTTCTGAAGCATCTGCTAAAATTTTTCTGACAAGTATTCTCCAGTGTGGCGATCTTCAAGTGGC
The DNA here is from genome assembly GCA_023014485.1 of Bathynomus jamesi. Taxonomy (NCBI): domain Eukaryota; kingdom Metazoa; phylum Arthropoda; class Malacostraca; order Isopoda; family Cirolanidae; genus Bathynomus; species Bathynomus jamesi. The sequence goes on from JAJOZX010003987.1 coordinate 48,027, forward strand.
ATTACGCTGAACACCAAATTGGTTCTCTTGAATTCTTGATTCATTGCACGGCATGTCAAAGAGAATAAAGACACTCCAACAGACGTGTCTGACCATGCATCCGCTGTCAATGATACTTTCGAATCTTTTAGAGGCTCAAGAATTTTGAACACTTTTTGAAACAAAGTCATAGATATCGTTGCACACAAGATCACTTAGAACTGACGCTGTTTCACTTTATACTATGGAGCTGTTTCAGCCATGACTCTCATGAAACCCAAGTCCTCAACATGGCTGAATGGCAAGTCATCTATTATTATCATTTCGGCTATGCGATAGTCCAGTGATTTTGATTTGGAATGATTCGCATCCCAAATTTTTACCTTTTCGAAGCAACTTTCTGATTCTTTTCTTTCACTGCACACTTCATTTCCTGTAGGGGTGTAAGAGACACTTTTGATTCCTTTTTCTTCTTTGACTGTTCATTAGTTTCATTTTCACTAGATATCATTTCATTATATTCCTTCTTGTGCATTGAACACAGATGGTTTTTTAAGTTAGTGGTACTCCTTCCCTTTCGTGAATAGTTCTTATTACATATGACACACTTCCCTACATCGTTTGACACTCTCGAGAAGTACTTTCACAGTGCACTCGTAGATCGCTCCATGATGGTTGCACCACAGTCTAACACTTTACTAATGGGTTGAAGCACGTAACGTTACAAAGATAGCGACGGAAAACTAGCGCAATACAACCACCCTCACTCGTGTCTGAACAGATAAAGCTGGTGCTTTAGTTTAGTTTGTAACTTGGTAGTGAAGGTTGCCTAATTTCTAATAAAAAAAAAATTGAGTGTTTTTTTTATCGTTTTTTATGAACAGTAATTATACATCATCATTGCTTTATTAAATATAATTAAAATAATGCCTTTCTAGCCACCAAGCGTTGATAAATGTAAGTTATTACATAATGCATCTAGTAAGAAGATATCCTCAAACAACCGCAATAACCGCACTGATAAATGCGGTTGCGGTTGCGGAGCTGAGAATATGTGCGGTTGCGGACAACCGCTACATCACTAATATACAGGGCGTCCCAAAAAAATGTATACACACTTTAAATACTTATAAAGGCAGTGTTTATTAAAATACATTTCATTTTCAAAATGTAATAGAATCTACAGACATTATTTAATTGTTTTGTCAACGCCTGTTTTCAAACTGACGTCCGTTCTGGTCCAGGCACTGCTGATAACGCGAAGCAATGGAATCGCAAACATCACGAAACATTTCGTTTGGTATTTGTGTGCATTCTCGTTCAATGGCTGCTCTCAATTCAGCGACTGTTGCAGGTTTTATAGCGTAGACTTTGTCTTCTAAGTATCCCCATAAAAAAAAGTCTAGTGGTGTGAGGTCTGGTGAACGCGGAGGGTATTCTACGAAACCCCTTCGTCCAATCCACATCCACATCGTGCCAAGTACCACTCGCAATACTCCACTCTTCGGTCCGGATCATCTTCATTAATAGCATGGACTAATCTTCGAATGTAACTTTTCCATTGACAGCGCTTCAAAATGCGTTGGACAGACGATTCTGAAATTCCTACCTCACGACTCGCTTGCCGCACAGATTTTCTTGGACTTTGGTGATACGTTTCCAGTACTCTTTCTTGCTTTGTGGGGCTTGTCGATGTCCGTGGTCTTCCGGAACGCTTCTTGTGGACATTCTGAACAGTTCCATCGGCTTCAAACTTATCTCTAATTCGAGTGATGGTAAGTCGCGTTGGTGGATCTGTTTGAAACTCCCTCCTAAACTGTCTTTGCACTTCAACTGCGTTTTCACACTTCCAGTAGCATTTTAGAATGAATTTCCTTTGTTCAAAGCTTAGTCTGACTGCCATTATTAATTCTAATGGGTTTAACTTGGAAAGAAAGAAACATCAATTGAGCTATCAGCTGTTAAAGTGTGTATACATTTTTTTGGGACGCCCTGTATATGTACGGTTAGCATCGTTAACTACGAATTCACCGGCTCGGGATCGAGACCTGGTGACGGCAGGCGGCGCGCAGAAAACCCAACTGTTCATCCTTCCACACAATAAACATTGATTGGTAGTTAAATAGGTACCCTGGGTATCCCAGTAGTTAAGACGCTGGACTGCTGATCGGGAGGTCGTGAGATCGAGTCTGGGCGAAGACTGTGTAATTTCTGACCGACCGTAGTGGGACGTGGTTCGAATTCCACGTTAAACTGTAGGTCTAAGGTGGAGTGACAAGCTTGACCTTCGTCAGAATGACCAATTCGGGTGGAAGCAAAACCAAGGTTGACAAGGTTATACATATATACAGTATATATATAAAAAATAATGAATATGTCTGTGGGTGTGTGTGGGTGTGTGTGTGTGTGTGTGTAGGTGTACACCTCTGGCTTATATCTATAAAGAGTGAACTCATTAAATAAACATGCTTTCTCATAATTTAGCTTTCGTTTGTGATAAATATCTTGAATGGCTTTTCACTGTTTTTCTCTTAAGATATGTCCAGTACGTGTGTTTACGTTGCGAATAAAGTTAAGATTTCATTCTCTTGTTAACGCTTTGGCGTTGGTATATATATATATACACACACACACACACACACATATATATATATATATATATATGCTGCAAACCGACAAGGAAAAAGTAAAAGATTCCAAGCACTTTCCTGTATTCAGAGCTACACCACGTCAGGGAATGAAGAGAGAAGGCAAAATGCCCATAAATATATACAATGTAGCGGAAACCAAAGCAATTAGCACATACTTAACAAGCATTAATGGGAGGTAAAAGGAATTTTAACAAGATATTGTCAATTTTATACATTCCCCCACTGTTATTGAAATTGTTTTTAAAATGAATAAATGCACATTCTAAAATATTTCTTTCTATTATATCTCTGTTTTCAACAAGCGCTTTAGAACTCTCCCACTTGATACTATGATTACATTTACATCTATACATATGGTTAAACAAAGCATTGGAATTATTAGCTGTTCTACACGCGTATTTATGCTGTTTTGCCCTAATATCAACGTTTTACCCGTTTGGCCTATATATACTGAATTACATTGTGTACATCCAATCGAATACACACAACCAACAACATTTTCCGGGCTATTCTTTATTAGGCGTGATTTAACAGTATTATTAAACTTAAAGACTACATTGATGCCAATTGCTTTAAGTAAAGTCGGAAGATATTGAAAATTAACATGGTAAGGTAGGCTAAGGATATTTTTACGCTCAAATTCCTTTACAGTTACATTATTATAATACCTATTCTTGGCTTTCCTAAGACAGTTATCTAAAAATGAAATAGGATAACATAATTTAGTACCAATATTCATGATATTGCATAACTCGGAATCTAAAAATTCAGGACTGACAACTCTCAATGCTCTAAGAAACATAGCAGAGAAAATAGAGGATTTAATCGAGGGATGATGGTCAGAATAAAAATGCACATAAGAGTTATTATTAGTAGGCTTGCGATAGACTTCAAATTTGAACTGATTAGAGCATCTCCAAATTTTTAGATCCAGAAAAGATAGGCTTCCATCATTTTCTTTTTCAACTGTGAACTTAATAGATGGGACTAAATTGTTGAGCCTACCAAGAAATAAGTCAACATCCAAATTATTAGGCCAAAGGCATAAAATATCATCTATATACCTGTACTAAACCAGGTTAAAATTAACAATCGAAGGCAAAATTCTACTTTCAAAAAATTCCATATATAAATTAGCTAGTACAGGCGAAAGGGGATTTCCATCGCCAATCCAAACGACATAGCATAAAACTTATGCTCAAACTGAAATTTACAGTCTTTAACACAAAGCTTAATTAACTCAATAAGAGTGTTGTGTTGAACAGGGAAAGAATATTCAGAGATCTTATCTTTTAAAAAATCAAGTAGGTCATCAACAGGGACTTTTGTGAATAACGAGCATACATCAAAGCTTACCAATTTGAAATTAGGGTCATTAGGAAACTTCAGTTTGTCAATAAGATCCATGCTATTTACAATATGTGACTTAGAAATAGAACCAACTAACGGCGTTAATAAACTAACTAACCATTTAGATAGCTTATAGGTTACGGAGCCTACTGAGCTAACAATAGGCCTCATGGGATTATTAACTTTGTGTGTTTTGACTAAGCTGTACAAATATGGTAGTGACGGATTGATACTAAGAAACTGCTGCGAAAGCCCATTATAGTTATTTTTTAATATTTCTCCTAATTTTCTGTTAAACATTTTATTAACATCCTCCAATGGATCTCTATTTAGAGGTTTGTACGTGTCGCGATCACTCAATAACGTATCCATGAGCTAGACTTCAATACGAAATGTACGTTAGGTTTAGGGTTAGGTTTCTCAGTCCCAAAAAAAACCAGCAGTTTACTGATTGCGTAGTCTTTTATTAATTTTGAAAAACATGGTGATATATCCGAAAGTGAGGTGACTTTAGCCGTCACTACCATATTTGTACGGCTTAGTCAAAACACACAAAGTTAATAATCCCATGAAGCCTATTGTTAGTTCAGTAGGCTCCGTAACCTATAAGCTATCTAAATGGTTAGTTAGTTTATTAACGCCGTTAGTTGGCCTTGGAATCGTTTTTCTTTTTCCTTGTGGGTTTGCAGCATTCATTCATTTCACGTGTTTAATTGTGAAATTCATCCCATATATATAATATATATATATATATATATATATATATATATATATAATATATAAGATTATAAAAATGGAAAAATAGAAGTGGAAAATATGTTTGAAAAGAGAATAACAGTGTCCATATACAGTAGTTCTGTAGGTAACTCTGTTTCCTCTAAACGCAGTGAAGATTCTGAGGTCGGGATTCGAACCCGGATGATGCTGGTAATAATAATAATAATAATAATAATTTTCTGGTCCTCCTGAATGAGTTTTATTATTCGGTTAAAAAAATATGACCATTATGAAGGTCAAATGGTTTTTAATCTCTTTGGTTATCTTTATCGGTTCGTTTGTCTCCTTCAAGGTCACCTTTTGTCTTTTTCCACTTCAAGGTCGGTGGTGTGGCTTGCCAAAGGAATGGAAAAGGGTGTTGTGTTCCGAAACGACTTCTCATCCTCCTCTCCAATCAAGAATGACCTCACCATTGATCTCCTACAGTGTTACAGAATCAAGAAGATTTTTATTACGATGTCAAAAGAAGATTTAGTTTTTTTCATGATGTCAACATCCGCGTAAGAAAGAGGCTTTTAAATCTTTGATTAATAATTAATAACCTTGAGAAACGAGATTGTAATTAAAAGTCAACGAAATAACATTTAACTAATAAAAAATTTCTTATGTTTTAAATTTTAATTAAAATTCGACATCTGAATCAATTGAGTTGTAAAATCCTTCGAAACGAGTCAATTTTCGAGTTGAAACTTCGAAAAAAATAGGAAATGCTATAATTTTAAAAAGTATTTATAATAAATATACAAATCGGATGCGGAAGTCGAGATGAATTTGTACGCACCTACCTTACATCGAATGTACGAGTATCTCGATTTTGGTTACCGATCTTACCATATAAACTAAAAAAAAAAAAAATGTGAGCTACATTAATTTATTTTTAATTTGTATCATGAATTTATTTGCTCAGGTGGAATGAATGGAGACTCATCAGATTCTCTAGTTTACTCTGTTCCATATAAATACACTGGTGGAGTGTATTTACCAGCGGAGAGAGTGACATTTGACGCTAACCATGATGGACGATACGTTTCCGTGGAGAAAAATGGCGAGGAGGCAGTCTGCTTTTGCTTGGTAGAAGTTTATGCCATCCCTTAAAGAGGATCTAAAATTTGAATTGCAATGTGCATCAACATTTCAATTGTAGAGGCTTTTAAATATATCATAGTTAAACTGTGAGGTAGAATAAAGATTTAAAACAGAACAGGAATTCTGAACTGGGAGGACATTACTCATTCATTGTTCTCATACCGAATATTACATACAAAAGTAACAAAGATATTTCAAGAGTGTTACAAATATTTTAGTGTTTTTTAGAAATTATTAAATGCTAGTATGAAAATATTTCTGCGTAATTTAGTTACTATTAAGCGCAACTCCTGCATGCATAGTAATTCCGAATTTCTATCAGTAACCCCTGACGTAACTATTTACTAAAGGTAACTTTACCCAGTAACGTTGTAGTATTTTGTTTTTGTCAGTAAATTTCATGTAACTTTTGCATGTGTAACTTATTCGTAACAAATATTTACTTCGAATAAACAATAATATTAAAAATAAATATAAATAATAACTAAAAATTAAAACATAATATATAAAATAAGATAAATTATAGAACCTATAAATAAATAAATAAATACGTAAAATTGTAGGTCCCCTCCGCCACCACGGAGGACATGCACAATACACAATTACGAACGCAGTTAGGTAGACCAGCCATGAGTGGATCCTAGGGTCTTTGTTGTTCTGAAACATTATAACATTATAACATTATAACTATTAATATATATATATATATATATATTGTAAAAATAGTGATGAAAATTAAAACACGTCAGGACACATTTTGTCCCCACGTTTCAGAGACTTTGAAGACTACATATACTTTATCTACGATTTACTTTTAGACAGTTTTTTTTAGATATTCAACAAGCTAAGTAATAATATATATATAATGTCGCATGTGATTAACGGAAAATGAAAGACAGAAACTACAGTTTAGAAGTTTATTTATGAAGTAGAAAGCATATTTTTACGAAGAGCCTCTTTAAGAATGTCGCAAAACACTTACATTAAGAAATTTAATAATAACATATCACGCATGTCCAAACTTAAGCGTAAGTGACCAAATTTTAATATGTATTCAGTTTATTAATTTGGTCTATTGTATGAAAATATTTTAACAGTGATAAGAATTCGTAATATAAGATCGCCATTTATAACGTAAGCCAAAATTAACTGTGCTTTAATTAGCTTTGAAAAATTGATCATTCGCGCACTTCCTTACGTAAACTGTGAACTGACCTAAATAAGATCAGTGCGCATGAGCGTGGGACATATTTCACGCTGTCTTGCGTTGAAACGGCGTTGAGTTTGGGAAGCTAATAGTTTGTTTTGGATTATTACGGAGCAGTGTTATTAACAGTTTGATACATAGCAGAGACAATGTTTAGTGTGTAGATAGCTACTACTATAATCTGAGAATTTTTAACTCGTGAAATATTATGTCTGTACTTTTGTTACGTTTGTTCGATTTATTGAATTTCCTAATCATTCTGTTTTTGCATGACCACCAATGGCTATAAACGTTAATGTAGCCATAGCATAATGTAGTGTAGGTATCTAAGGACTTGTTTCGGGAATGCTGCACCTACTTTTGTAATTATGTATGAGTCTTTGGATAATTTGTTGCATAAATTTTCAGTGTGCTCTTTGAATTACAGAGTTATGTCAACGGTTATTCTCAGGATTTTGGCTGATTTTGGGGGCAAACATTTTATTTTTAGTGATGACTATATAAGCTTTTTTAATATATTTAAGGATCGTTTTTTGGCGTTAAGACTTACATATACTCTTTAAAGTTCATTGTTCGTAGTTTGGAGTAGCAATAAGTCCTTGTTTGAAGTCTTTTTCGTGTCATCTGCATACAGGTAAGAGAACGAATTAGTCAATAATCGGTGAAAGTCATTTATGTAAAGCAGGAACAGGATAGGTACCAAAATACTCCTTTGAGGCACTCCGTGGGATATGGATCTTGTCTGTGGTGCGTGAGAATCTTGTGCTATAAATTGTGAGCTGTTAGTCAAGTATGAGCGGAAGAGTCTTGAGGGTAGTCATGAGGTACTGTGTCAAAAACTTTAGCAGCCAGATGAAGTAGGAAAGGTCTTGACATTTTTGTTTGTCATTCAGAGTGTTTTAATATAAAGTTCTTCTAATATAGCAGTTATTGCCCCGTTGGTCGTGTGTTATCGTAAAAAGACAAACTGAGGGTTGTTTGTGAATTATTTTGCTTTAATATGAATTTTATTATTTGATTAGTTATCATTCTCTCGTATAGACAGGTTGAAAGACGAACATAGGTCTGTAGTTTGAGGCGGAAGACTTAACCTGATTTAAAAGTACTCTAGCCTTTTTAAGACACTCTGGGAATACACAATTTTGAATAAATAGACTGATGAGCTTTGCAAGCTTAAGCGCACTTGAATCTAAGCGTTCTTTATAAATTGTCTTTGGGATTGCGTTGTGTACATTTTTACCTTTTCAACTGTTTTACGGTTGTCATTACATAGAATGTTGTGGTAGGTGACAGGAAGAAAGAATGTGTGGGGGGGCCCTAATAATATTGATAATACTACTACTACTAATAGTAATAACAATTATTATTATTATTATTATTATTATTATTATTATTATTATTATTATTATTATTTTAATCCTTGCTATGTTTTCTCAAGTGTGTTAAGGTGGTTCACTGAATTTCTCTCTAAAATTAAACTCATTGAGACACTTTCCAATATATCTTTTATTCGTAAGGTAACGTCACAGTTAATTTAACGTTAGATTGAATGGTACTGATTGATGGAAATGTCTGACGTGTTTACGTCACATTTATGTTCTTTGTGATATAAACACACACACCACACACACACACACACACACACATACACACACACACACACACACACACACATTATATATATATATAATTATATATATATTATATATATATATATTATATATTATATATATTATATATATTTGGTTAGGTACCATTACTAGCAACACTATCAGATACCAGAAAATACTACATAAATTTTTATATCAGTGCCAGTACCAGTACCACTTTTAATTGCTTGGTAATACCACTTTAACAGGTAGTATTTTACTGGCAGCAAATTCTCCAATGGAGCTTGGCAAACTTTTCTAAAAGTCGTGTTATAAAAGTTGTGTTAATTTTAACAAAATTCTTTTTTCTTGTTATTAAAAGTGCAAATAGTTATTGGTTACATTATTTATTTTAAATCAGCTTAAATTAAAAATTTTAGAATTGGTAAATGGAAATAGAAATACCCATATTGCAACCCCTGGCACAAAGGCTTCGAGATACATTGTTGCAGCGCCAAAAGCGGTTGATAAAAAACGGTATTCTACTTGCTGGGTTCTATTGCCATCCTCGGTACACATTATTTTGTCACCAGAGTTGGTCCAAAAGAAAATTACATGATTTCGGTTGAGAAAGTTTCAGATGAAGAAGAAGAAATGTTGTCAAGCAGCTCTGCTGAGGAAGGCAGTGATGAGGAATTAGATCAGCTTCTGTGGCAAGAAGAAAAAAACAAGGCTTGTTGCAGGTCATATGGCATTTAAGCAGGATTCCTCTTTGGAAAGCCTTCTTGCAACCTGCACTGTATATGGCAGTGAACCTCGTATGAAAAGCAACAAGGACTTTTCTGTTCCACTGTGGCGGACAGCTAAGAGACAAAATCCTTCGGTAGATGTATCACAGGTAGTTTCTGCCCTTCCAACAACTCAAATCAGCGTGGAAATATTGTTTTGTACACTGCATTACATTTCAAATGACTTAAGAACACCATTATCTGGAAATTCAGTCAATAATAACCTGTTCCTAAAGTTCAATGGACTTAATTAACTTTGTAAAGACTGAAAATATCAAACCAATATGTTATAATTCATCCTAGTCCTTATCAAGCGTGTCACTAATGTTATGTTTTCTTCCCCAAATTACTTTTTAATATATTCAAAGGTTTCTGTTGCTAAGTAATTTGTTTTTAGTTTTTATGCGTCTTGCTTTAAGCAGCTTTTTATACAAAAGAACATAAAACTGAAATTAATAGGTAATAAAAAATACCTTGTTAGAAGTCACGTTATTAACCCTGCAAAATAGGTACCATTTTTGCAGGTAAAAAATTGATAATGTACTGGTATTTACAGGTAACCACTTTCAATTGCTGGCACACACACACACACACACACGCACACACACACACACACACACACACACATGTGTATATATATATATATATATATATATATATATATATATATATATATACACACACAGAGTTGACAAAAGTAAATAGACACCACGATGATTGTCCTCAAGAGCAAATGGTAAAGCTCATCAATGGAATGACAGAACGCGTGTGAGGATTGCATAATGAACGTATGTGAGGTTTACATAATGGAAAAGGAAAAGCAACACGATTCTAAATATATTTATTAAATAAATCTGTTATTATTTAGTGTCTTTTAGTATCAAATCAAAAACTATGGAAAAAAATACCGAAGGTGTCTATTTATATTTGTCAACCCTTTGATATATATAAATTAGCCCATCAGTGTATAGAGGTCTTTCCCAACAATGAATAAACTCGTCTGGCGTTAGCCAGAACAATATCAGTAAAGTGACGTTCGACACTAATGGGTTGCGCTCTCAAAATCTATTATTACACGCTATAAAAGTTAATCCCAGAAATGTCACAAATATGTCTGTCAGAAATGTTAAATAAATGTTTATATAATTTTTTAATATTTTATCTTTCCTTTATTTAAGTAATTATTTTACTAATTTTATAATTAATTTAAATTGAATATTCCATTTTCTTTAATTATTTTTCGTGGAGGACTGAAGAAAACTGAAAAGGAAGTAAAGAGAAAGTATAGCTCCTTGTACTGTTACAGATGATATATTGATTATCCCAATAAGTTGCGAGCATCATTGTTGTTCTATTTTTCTATACCCCCCCTTTCGGCGGGAGGGAGCGGAGGGTGGGTTGAGAGCCTTATACTTTTCTATCCAGTTTTCTGAATAGTTAAAAAATTAACAGTTTAATAACAGGAACCCTCCCACCCTCCGAGTGGACCGAAATGTCTTTGAGGCTTCCTCTTGTCCTTGTAACTCCTCGTAACTCCTTGTAAAACTCTAAACCATATGACACCAGAATAGCATCGAATCGTTATCTAAAATGTGTCAATCGTATTGTCGTCAAATGAACATCTTTCTAACGTCATAAAAATTTCGATAACGACATCGGTGTAACGCTAAAATGACTTCGGTGTTATTATAATGAGATATTAAAATTTTAAATCTTTAAATTTTTAAATACCTATGACATCATCTGTGACGGAGGGGACCTACAGCTTTACTTGGGATCCGAACCTTCGAAGGGCCACTACATCATCTGAATGCGTAGGACGATCACCCAGCCACTTACTGAACAGTCTTTACGTCGCTTAACCTCGCAGATTTTGCATAGCGTCGAATCAGTGAACCAGCCACCCATAGAAAACTATGCGATGGAGGTTCATCTTTCTCCTAGAAGCTAAAGTGATTGGGTGAAAAAACTTATTTAAAGGAATACAAAGGACACCAAACAGCAACACACCGACTGGTCCCTACGAGGCTGTCTGTTTAAGAAGGAAGGTTACAAGATAGAAGAAAATTAAAAAACAAGTGAAAATTTTAAAACGAAGCAAAGAAGGAAGGTTGAAAGAAAGGGAGGAAATTTAGAGCTAAGTGAAAATTTTAAAGTAAAGTGGAGACAAACCAAGTGAAAATTTTAAAGTGGAGACAAACCAAGTGAAAATTTTAAAGTAAAGTGGAGACAAACCAAGTGAAAATTTTAAAGTAAAGTGGAGACAAACCAAGTGAAAATTTTAAAGTAAAGTGGAGACAAACCAAGTGAAAATTTTAAAGTAAAGTGGAGACAAACAAGTGAAAATTTTAAAGTAAAGTGGAGACAAACCAAGTGAAAATTTTAAAGTAAAGTGGAGACAAACCAAGTGAAAATTTTAAAGTAAAGTGGAGACAAACCAAGTGAAAATTTTAAAGTAAAGTGGAGACAAACCAAGTGAAAATTTAAAGTAAAGTGGAGACAAACCAAGTGAAAATTTTAAAGTAAAGTGGAGACAAACCAAGTGAAAATTTTAAAGTAAAGTGGAGACAAACCAAGTGAAAATTTTAAAGTAAAGTGGAGACAAACCAAGTGAAAATTTTAAAGTAAAGTGGAGACAAACCAAGTGAAAATTTTAAAGTAAAGTGGAGACAAACCAAGTGAAAATTTTAAAGTAAAGTGGAGACAAACCAAGTGAAAATTTTAAAGTGGAGACAAACCAAGTGAAAATTTTAAAGTAAAGTGGAGACAAACCAAGTGAAAATTTTAAAGTAAAGTGGAGACAAACCAAGTGAAAATTTTAAAGTAAAGTGGAGACAAACCAAGTGAAAATTTTAAAGTAAAGTGGAGACAAACCAAGTGAAAATTTTAAAGTGGAGACAAACCAAGTGAAAATTTTAAAGTAAAGTGGAGACAAACCAAGTGAAAATTTTAAAGTAAAATGGAGACAAACCAAGTAAAAATTTTACAATAGTTTTACGCTCTAACAAATGCTTCTAACTGGAAGTTTAAGACAAAATAAGCATCTAGTTTCTTCTTAAAGGACTCGACCAAATTACTTTGAACTACGCTGGCTGGCAATCCATTCCATTATTTGTGAAGAAAACATTTCCAGCAAGAAATAGGACTTTAGAAAACGTCACAAACGTTTTATTTACGTTTTATGAGCGTTTATGTCGTTTACTAAAAGTTTATGACGTTTAGTAAACGTCACAAACATTTATTAAAAGTTACGAACCGTTTATGACGTTTAGTAAACGTCACAAACATTTATTAAAAGTTACGAACTGTTTATGACGTTTAGTAAACGTCACAAACGTTTTATAATCTTTTATGTCGTTTACCTAAAGCATATGGCGTTTAGTAAACGTCACAAACATTTATTAAAAGTTACGAACCGTTTATGACGTTTAGTAAACGTCACAAACATTTATTAAAAGTTACGAACCGTTTATGACGTTTAGTAAACGTCACAAACATTTTGCTTACGTTTTATAAGAGTTTATAACGTTTATTAAAAGTTACGAACCGTTTATGACGTTTAGTAAACGTCAAAAACGTTTCATTTACGTTTTATAAACGTTTATGACGTTTACTAAACGTCCCATCTCTTGCTGGGTTCTAGGATATTCCTATCAGTTGTGTTTTTGTCCTCGAAATAAGATTTTTGAACTTCACAATTAATATCATTATTATTTCTTTATAAATGTTTAAACAAAACACTAGATTTATTCGTGGTTCTAGATGCGTATTTATGCCTGTTTTCTAGAAATTTTCTTGGGATGAAACAGGACAGCATAATTTACTACCAATGTTTATACAGGGTGATTAAAAAAAAGTTAAAACTTAATATAGGATTATATTTTTGATTTTCAATTTATTTGTAAACATTTTTTGTGATGCAAACAGTGCTTCATATGGTCTCTACTTGCTGTCCACGGATATTTATGCATGTATGAAAGCGGTCAAACGTTGCTTCCAGAGCCCCAAGACACATCTCTGGTGGTACTGATTGGATGACATTTGTATTTCTTTCCCATATAAGTGTTAACATTTTTTTGAATCACCCTCTATAGTGCAGAACTCAGAATCCAAAAATTTGGGGCCAGAAACTTTTAAAGTTCTAAGTTTAATGATACAAATTGATGTTAATAATGATAAAATGCAAGATAACAATTACAAAAAATTAAGATTACCAAAATATGCAAAATTCATAAAATATAAGCGACACGAAATTGTAGGCGAAATACGTGAATGGTAAGGACGCTACCAGAGATGTACTGACGAAGGAATTGGTTCGCGAGGAAGAAACGGCGAGAGTATTTTGAGGTGTTTTCACTGCAGGGGCTTGGCGAAGACTGCTGAAGAGAAATGCTCATTTGTTTGGACTCTGTGCTTGTTCTTTATCTGACGTCCTTTGGGAAAGACTTTGGAGGTTTTATCAAGGAAATAGTTAATGACTCCGGTGGGTATTTCTCTGATCCGAAGCTTCCATCTCTGGTCCCTTTTCAGATAAACGGTCATCACTATCAGTTCGCAATGATATACAAAACTCTTCTGATATCTTCTTGTTTGTCGATGCCGGTTTTCGCTAAGGCTATAAAGCATCACTAACCATTCTTGAACCTTCGGAAAATCTTTTTTAATTACTGTTGGTACGGCTGATATATATATATATATATATATGAATAGAAACGACATAAGTATTAAGGAACGTTTCTGCACACGAGGAGGAGAGATAACGAAATAATGAAAAATGAGGCGAACCGCCTGGGAATCGAACCCAGGGCCTTCCAATTGCAGAAACGTTCCTTAATACTTATGTCGTTTCTATTCATTTATATACTGCGCGGTCATTGCAGTTATTTGCATATATATATATATATATATATACAGGGTGGGCCGTAAGTTTCCATACATAGGAAAATTTAAATTATGGTCTTCACGTGCGTCGGTATTTGGATCAGCAGTTTCCGGATGCTTGGATTGGTCGGCGTGGTCCTGTGGAGTGGCCTCCCAGATCCCCAGATCTCACCCCCCTTGATTTCTATCTTTGGGGGCACTTGAAGGCCATGGTGTATCAGGAAAAGATACGAGACATAAATCATCTAAAGGAACGTATCACCAACGCCATACAAGCATAACGTCAACTGTGCTAATGCGTGTTCATCAACAGTGGGGAACACGTATTGAAATGTGTTTTTCAAAACAATGGCAACCATGTAGAGCAATTATATAAATAAAAATGTTGTCCATAAAAAAATGTTTATTTTTCCTATGTATGGAAACTTACGGCCCACCTGTATATATATATATATATATATATATATATATATATATATTATAATATATATATATATATATAAATATAAATTCTTTATATCATATATTTTAATAGTAGCTACAACAATACAAACTTCAATAAAAAATTTATCATCTTTTATTACTTTTATGAGGACTTAGAGCAGTTCAAACAAAGCTCCTGAGAGAAAAGTGACCACAAATAAAATAAATGGTCACTAGACTAAATCAAATAATTTTTAATAATAATTTTAATGAACGGCTTACCTCAATTTTTTTTTTTTTTTTTTAGTAAATCTCAACTCTTAGTAAAGTCTTCGGTTAAAATCAGTTATCAAAATGCAACCACAAAATTATGATTCACTAGATTTTGTTGGTAACCACTAACCCAAAAATTGTGATTCACTACATTTTGTTGGTAACCACTAACCCAAAAATTGTGATTCACTACATTTTATTGGTAACCACTAACCCAAAAATTGTGATTCACTACATTTTGTTGGTAACCACTAATCCAAAAATTGTGATTCACTACATTTTGTTGGTAACCACTAACCACCATACGTAATGGTAGTTTAGTTCTCAAAATTTAATGGGTATTTATATTTTATATGCGGTAATTAACATTTTGCGAATTAAAATGTTAAAATGATGCCGGAACTAATGTCTTATAACATTTTGAAGAATTTCTCTCAGATTGTAAATGGGTCACTTTGATCAACATTGTTATGTCGGTTAGGTTAGGTTAGGTTAGGTTTAGGTAGATTATTTAACATAATATATATATATATATATATATATATATATATATATAGAGGTTAGATTTGGTTAGCCCAAGTTAGGTTATGTTAGTTTACGTGTGTTTGAGAGAGTGTCGTTAAAGACGATCAGTCTATAATAGTAGGGTAATAAATATGTGTGTAGAGGGCCAGAAATTGGGATAGCGCTCAGACCAGACGAACGCAGCCCATTGCGCTAACTCTTGGATTATCATTACCAGCACCATCGGAAGTCGAGCCCCGGACTACAGTTTCTTCACTTAATTTATGGCGAAACGGTCGTGGCCAATGGTGGTGGGGTGGTATCACTTGTTCTGATGAGTAATTTGAATGAATGTCAGTGGCATACTATTGTTAGTAACGTATATTTTGCCAACAGACGAGTCGCTTTATTTTCCTTTCCCGCCAATAATGTGAGGAACTTTATGTAAATGAAATGTACATAAATCGTGTCTCTTATTCAAGGGATTCACCCAAATAAGGGCGGGAAATGAGTGACTGGTATTACACGAGAATCAAGTTTATTTAAACGAAACGAACCATTTATCAACGGCGTTGTAACAGCTGTGAGACTCAAATTAGTATAGCAGATCGTTTCATAAATTAAGTCTCGTACGACGAACCTCTTTTGTCAGCATGATTCTAACATACACACACACACACACACACACACACACACACACCAACACACAGTGTATATATATATATATATATACGAATGAAAATGAAAGTGAAGAGGTTTCTTGGCAGACCATAGTTCATATGACAAATATTAATAATACAATGACAGTTTACATACTAAGGATAGAAACATATACAATTAATGGGAAATAATACAGTAATGTCGAAATTAAGTGGAGCTACAGACAGACGTTTTCGTACCATGAATTCCACAGCTTAGAAGACAAACGGCAGGAGTCATAAATAGCCTGGATAATCGGGTTGGTTGATTTTTTAATTTTTTGCATTATACTGTATTGTTACCCCCGGGAAACTCGGAGCATTGCGGGTAACAAACATTTGCGAAGCTGAGCATCTCGGGGGTAATTTATGTAGGAGTCTAAAATACCTGTTGTACAGTAGATTTAAGGTTCTGCCAGAACCTTTTTTATAATTCACCCAGAGTTGCTGTCCGTATATATTACTGCAGAAAGTACGAAAGAGAGTGTCTTTAGCTTCACTTTACTATATATATATAATATATATAGGATACACACAGACCGTGCATGGAACAAGGAACTCTTCTGGGATAATTAAATCCACTATAGTCCGAATAAGTAATGGTAAATGACAAATACCATAGTTTTTTCTTTTCATGATGCTAGCCCGACGTGGCAACGGATCACTCGCAAGAGGTCCCATAAATATAGCTTCCCTCACCAGCTATCTGCAAAGCTGGATCCTGTCTGCTTTGCAGATAGCTGGTGAGGGAAGCTATATTTATGGGACATCTTTGCGAGTGATCCGTTGCCCACGTCGGGCTAGCATCATGAAAAAGAAAAATTATGGTATTTGTCATTTACCATTACTTATTCGGACTATAGTGGATTTAATTATCCCAGAAGAGTTCCTTGTTCCATGCACGGTCTGTGTGTATCATAAAAAACTCAGGGAACATTCTGAGTTCATTCCCATATATATATATATATATATAATATATATATATATATATATATATAATATATATATATATATATATTTTGGTATTCCCACCAATCTTTCACTGTTAGGTGGGGCAATGTACTATCCGAGTGTTTTGGCTCCTCTTGCGGGTGAGACAAGGTTCCTTGCTCTCCCTATGCTGTTTAATGTGTATATCGACGGATTAATTGTTTCACTTAATGAGGCAACTGTGGGATGTTGTATAGATAACGCAAGGATAAATAACTTAGTTTATGCCGATGATATGGTGTTAATAAGTCCTTCTGTTAAAGGTCTGGATCGGCTACTAAATGTCTGCGAAGTGTATTCGCAGAAACATGATATTCTTTTTAATGTTACAAAAACTAAGGTTATGCAATTTCATCCGAAAAGCTGTAATCAGCCAGCTGATATAAAGTTTAAAATGAATGGTGAAGTAATTGAGGAAGTACAAGAGTTTAAGTATTTGGGTCAAACTATTACCAGCTCCCTGAGTGATGACTCGGATATAAGAAAACAATCTCGAAGCCTGTGTGCTAAAGCGAATATGACCATAAGGAACTTTCGCTTCTGTACAAGTGAAGCTAAGGACACACTCTTTCGTACTTTCTGCAGTAATATATACGGTCAGCAACTCTGGGTGAATTATAAAAAAGGTTCTGGCAGAACCCTAAATTTGCTGTACAAACAGGTCTTTTAGACTCTTACATAATTACCCCCGAGATGCTCAGCTTCGCAAATGTTTGCTACCCGCAATGTCCCGAGCTTCCCGGAGGTAACAAGACGTGCTCAACACAGTCTAATGCAAAGAATTAAAAAATCAACCAACCCGATCATCTAAGCTATCCATGAGTCCCTGCCATTTATCCTCTAAGCTATGGACTTTTTGGTACGAAAACGTCTGTCTGTAGCTCCACTTAACTTCGACAGTGCAGTATTATTCTAATCATTGTGATATTTCTATCCTTAGTGTATGAACTGTCATTGTATTAATAATATTGTCATATGGACTACAGTCTGCCAATAAACCTTTTCATTTCATTTCATTTCATATATATATATATATATATATATATATATATATATATATATACAGTATATATATATATATATATGCACTAAAATCACAAAATAACACGTGATCTTATTAATAGCAAACAACCACAGGGAAAAGGAAACACAAAGTCCGAGCGCTTTCGTGATATATTCACATTATCAAGGAGGAACAGAAACTATTTTCTGTTCCTCCTTGATAATGTGAATATATCACGAAAGCGCTCGGACTTTGTGTTTCCTTTTCCCTGTGGTTGTTTGCTTATATATATATATATATATTAGGGTTGTTCAAAATCTATCAAATTTACAATTTTGTAAGTCTGATGCTTTTCCTATTATTTGCTTTTAGAAATAAATTTTTGGGGTGGCTCAAAAAAGAATGAAAAATGGCATAAATTTTTATTCCTTTTTAATAACAAAAATTTACCGTACAGGGTATCCATAGGGTGACTTTGCACCTACAGGGTGACTTTTCACAGTAACTGAAATTTAATGTGTTTTGTTTAATTGCTTGTATATTACAGAAAAATTATAGGTGTTTATATTATTTATGCCCTGTAGATTGAAAATAATACCAAATATTTCTGATTCAAACGAAGACCATTAGTTTGAAAATATATTTGCCTGTCAAACTTCCATTTGTTGTGGCACAATTATAAATAACATTTGTCTGAAAGTTTGGCGAATTAAACTTCCATATGTCAGCCAGGTTTATACCCAAGTTTATACTAACTAGTTTATACCCATTTAATTTATTCCAACGTCTTTTGATATGTTCATAAAAAGGTTTTTTTTTTTTTTTTTTACCTTTTTTACCTTTTCGGACCCTGGGGTGTCTTTGCATATCCACATTTTACATTAAAAACCATATGTGTGGTTACCATGTCATCATTTAACTATTATTTTTGATTTGAACTGGCTTAAACTAGTTTCGTAATGCAAGTGAAGAGACAAATCCGATTTAAACTGGTTTAAACTAGTTTCTTCTAGTTAAACTTGAAATTTAGGTGTTTTTAAGTAAATATAATTTCAATAATTAATATAATTCAATAATTAATATAATTTCATTAGTTAATATAATTCAAATCGAATTTGTCTCTTCACTCGCGTTACTTTATAGACACCCTGTACATGTTAACAATGATTTTCATTTTTTTAAGTTTATCGACACATAAATAATACTAAATTCGCAAAAGTGGAAACTGCTGAAAGATTTACTGCGCAAATTTTAGAAGTGTCGAAAGATAACCAGTATTTTGTCAAGTTCATGAGACACGAATCAAATGATTTTAGATACAGTTTGTAAACCTACAATTGGACACTGTGGTCAGATGTACTTTACAGAAAAATATAGACACACTTGCATTCTAATGATCACTGTTTGTGTTAGAACACTAAATCTGCATGTATCGATAGATTTTTATGTTCTGTAGTGTTCGTATGTTTATATGCATATACATACATTTACGTATATACACGGCTTTTTGTGACCACTGCATCTATCAGTAGATTTTTGAGTTGTGTTTATCTATCTATCTATCTTATCTATCTATCTAACTGAAATACTTCTTTCTGTGACCTCTGTATTTATATCTAGTCAAAAAATCAATAATTTTTTAAAAATTAACTACGTGTGTAATGTCACTTCTTTAGAGCCTCTACGTTGCACAAAAGTTTCAAAACTACGAGTATAACTAAGGAAGTCACCCCAACTTCGGTTGTGGGTGGGTGGAGGGATGGGTGACTTTCCACAGCACTATTAAAAAAATAGTAAACATACAGAATATATATATATATATATATATATATATATATATATATATATATATAATATATATATAGAAACGACGTAAGTATAGAGGAGTGTTCTGCACACGAGGAAGAGAAATAACGAACAAATGAAAAATGAGTGACCGCCCGGGAATCGAACCCAGGATCTTCCGATTGCTGGTCAGATATGCTACCGGCAATCGGAAGATCCTGGGTTCGATTCCCGGGCGGTCACCTCATTTTTCATTTGTTCGTTATTTCTCTTCCTCGTGTGCAGAACACTCCTCTATACTTACGTCGTTTCTATACATTAATACTGCGTGGTCATGCAGTTATATATATATATATATATATATATATATATATATATATATCTATATATATATATATATATATATATATATATATATATATATATATATATATATATAGCCAACAATCGAATATGGTTAAAAAATGCCAGGGATTATGAACAGTCATTGTTTTGAATGGCAGTGTTTCGTCAAGTCAGGCCAGATATCCTTCAACTGGTGAAATGGTGAAATTGAAGATGACTGGGACTTGATGGTCTTAATGCTACTGGTGTTACATTTTAGGTCGATAGTAGGTTTTCTTTCATTTTACGATGCTTAGGCCTACATGATTTTGCTACACAAATATTGAAACAACTAAACAGAACTTGATTTAGTAATTTTTCACACGAATAAAAAAGGAAGGAAATTCTCTCCGACGTGTTTATTATATATATATATATATATATATATTATATCTATATATATATATATATATATATATATATATATTATATATATATATATATATATATATATATATGCGCAACAGACAGAATTTTTAAAGTAGTCGACTGTACACGTCCCCGTCTCTCAAAAACCGTAACCACTCCATGAACTTCTTCCAACTGATTTTTTTGCGAGGCACTCACCGAAGCGCCCTGTACGATAGTGAACCGAAAAACTCTCGGCTGAAACTGACCGGACAGGTTCTAAGAACGTTCAAGAGAAGGGAGAGGACAGTAATGATTCCCCTGCTAAAAACACTGATTATACCAAAACTTGAATACTGCTCAGTTTTGACGTCCCCATATAAAAAAGGAAGAAACTAATAAACTAGAAGAAACGCAAAGGCATTTCACAGCCAAGATTGATGGCTGCAAAGAACTCAACTACTGGGAAAGACTACGTAAACTAAATCTGTACTCACTGGAAAGAAGAAGAGAGAGGTACATCATAATCTACATATGGAAAATGATCGAAAAACTGGTACCAAACCTAAAACTAAACCCAATTACCATTCAAACAACACTGGAAAATAGGAAAGGCAGAATGTGTAGTGTTCCCAAATTAAAAGCACGACAAGGGACCTCCTCAACCCTGAAGGAAAATAGCTTGGTTGTCAGGGGGCCAAGACTTTTCAACCAGCTTCCTAAGGACCTCAGAAACGTAACGGGGGTCAAAGTTGAAGTCTTCCTCCACCAGGCCAGACCTAGAGGCGGGGCCACCAGCTTGATCTCCGTGTGAAGAGAGACCAACACACGAAACAACATAAGGTTCATAAGGTAAGGTATATTTAAGACCACCGCTACTCAGTAATTATTATATTATATTATATTTTCCCGCAACCAATAATAACAAATATACTTTAATTTACCTCCTTACCTTTGATAATAATAATAATAAAATAATATAATAATAATAATAATAATAATTATTATTATTATTATTTATGTAAGGTTCTTTATATAAATGTACAGGCAACATAAATATGTAACAGGAAATACAGATCTAAAAGTGGGACAGTTGATACTTTCATATATATATATATATATATATATATATATATATATATATATATATATATATATACAGGGTGTCCCGTAAGTCTGGACCCATAGGGATTTATAATATATTTTTTTATTTTATTTATTATTATTATTATTTTATTATTATTTTTTTATTATTTTTTATTATGATTTTTATTTGTGGGGCCACTTGAAAGCAAAGTGTACGAGGTCAAACTTCAGAACATTTTCCACCTTAAAGCACGCATTGTGGAGGCGTGTCAAGAAATTTCTGCGACTGTGATTCAGAAAGTGCTGTCGCAGTGGAGATTGCGTCTTCAACTATGTGTGCGACACAACGGCGGACACTTTGAACAGATTATGTAATAAATTTTTGGACTATTTTGTAATTTTATTATTTTTCCCTATGGGTCCAGACTTACGGGACACCCTGTATTATATATATATATACAGGCCCTTATTTTTCAACTTTTGAAATTACTTGCTCCCAACCCCTAATCTTCTTCCAATATATAAAAAAGTGCTCTGTGCAAAATTGCAGCTCAATTGGGCTATATTAAAGTGGGCCCCAAAGGCCCTAAATTTTCAAAATTCACCGATAATTGGTATTTCTAATATAAAACCTTTATAATTCATTTGCAAACTTTGTTTGGGAAAATAATCACAAAGCATAATCGAAAGTGAATTTTATTTACAACAAATAATTACGCCGCTTATATAGGCCGCAGGCGCAGAACTTTCTAGAACCTTCCAGAAGCGTTTTTTTTACGCACTTATGATACTTTTCAATTTCCGTGAATATCTCGTCCAATTTTGGTTTTAAGTAAATAATGGTTATAACTAAATTTATTGTAAATTGAATTCTCTTTCGATCATATTCTATATTTCTTTCGAATAAAACACTGTAAAGAAGATAAAAACGGTTTTATATGAAAAAATATCAATATTGTTAAAATCTGAAACTTTAGGGCCTTTGGGGCCCATCTTAATATTGTCTGATTGAGCTGAAATTTTACACAGAGCATCTTTACATGGATTAGAACAACTTTGGAGGTTGGGAGATGAAAAATATTTCATTTCAGAAAATCACATACAACTAAGGGCCACCCTAAATTATATATATATATATAAGAATAATGTGTAAATAACGAAAATTTGCTCATTTAAGAAAATCTATTTTACATTTCACAAAATCTATTTCATATTTTCTCTCCCCTCTCTGCAAACAAAATGAATGTATATAGGAACTTATTCTTTTACGAGTGATTTTTATTCTTTGTTTCATCTTATACTACAGGGTGTTCGGAAAGTCACTGTGCACTTATATAATTAATGTTAATTAAGGAAGAACTGACAAAGGTGTTTCAAAATAAAATAAGACGGGTCCAGGCCTGTATTGCTGTTAAAGGACATCACTTTCAACACCTTTTATAAGTTCTGATGGTCCCATCCATAACCTCTCTCATATATGCAATGTTATACACTTATACTCTTGTATGCTATTAAATAAATATAAGTGCACAGTGACTTTCCGAACACCCTGTATATACAGAGGGGTACTCAATATTTTTCCGCCCCTAGGCAGGGAGTAAAGTTCCTTACAGTTGTGCCATTTAATGTCGCGAGTTTGCTATTAGAGGTTGCTGTTCTTTTTTATTTTAAAACTTATTTGTGAATCCACTTAATTTGATACTGCTTATAACTTATTTATTTTCTATTTTTGTTTACTCTGCCATATTTACAGTATGTTGAAATACGACAAAATTTGTCGCCTTGGGCAGGTGCCTACTCTGCCTATACGCAAATCCACCAATGTAAAAGTATATACACCTTTCAATTGTTCCGTGCGATGATTCCTTATTTCACGAAAGTCAAGCTTGTCGTCCGTCCTCTCGAGTTGGCCTGGTGAACTAGAGTTTATTTTTTGCGCTCTCCACCTCACATAGCCAGGTACGCCCTGCTCATCTGGAATTGTTCCGAACCAGGCGTCTAATATTCTTTTGAAGATATCCACCGCAACACCACTCGTGTTCCTTAGTTCCTTGGGCAGCTGGTTAAACAGTCTTGGTCCTCTCACAACAAAACTACATATACGTATATATATATATATATATATATATATATATATATATATATATATATATATATATATATATATATATGAGATAGAGAGAGAGAGAGAGAGAGAGAGAGAGAGAGAGAGATATCACCCATTCTTATTTCTTGGGAGAGAGATTCATTGTATAATATTACATACTTTGAAATTGAATACCAAGTATCTTGAGTAATAACAACAATAATAATAATAATAATAATAATAATAATAATAATAATAATAATAACATATTATATTATACAAAAGAGTATAATTACTGATCACGAGATGCTCGCGTGAGATAAGATTGATCCTCGCGTGACGTGGCGCAACTTGTAATAGAGAAGTCATATTAAATCTGAAAGTAAAAAGAATTTTAAAATTGTTTTTATATATATATATATATATATATTATATATATATAATATATATATATATATATATATATATATTCAACTTATAAACTTAGTTTACATTTTATATTTAAAAACAAAGTAATTTAACAAATTTGTTCCTAACTAACCAACTAACTAACTAACAATATATATATATGCGCCTTGGTGGTGTAGTGGTTAGCATCGGTGACTACGAATCCATCAACCCCGGATTCGACTCCAGGCGAAAGCAGACGCAGCGCAACTTACCCAGCTGTTCATTCTTCCAGAAAATATAGTTTGGGAGATAATTGGGTTCCCTGGGTGGCTTAGTGGTTAAGACGCTAGGCTGCTGATAGGGAGGTCGTGAGATCGAGTCTGAGCAAGGACTTTGTAATTTTTGACCACCCATGGTGGGTCGTAGTTCGGATTCCACGTTAAGCTGTTGGTCCAAGTTAGAGCAACAAGCTTGACTTTCGTCAGAATGAACGATTCGGGCGAAAGCAAAACCCAAGGTTAACTAAGGTTTATATATATATATATATATATATATATATATATATATATATATATATATATATATATATATATCACTGGCGTGCCGTGGATGTGTTCACAGGGTAAGCGGTAGCTGCAAATATATATATATATATATATATATACACAGGGTGGGCGAAAGTCTGGATCCATAGGAAAATATTTATTTTAATACATAAATTACAACAAATGGTAAATACTTAAAATGAATATCAACTTTAACTCGTAAATGCGTATCCGTGATACTGTACACGTTTTGAGCCCGTTTTGTGTTTCCTTTCCTTCGTGGTTTTATTCATCATAAATTTTTTTCACGTGTTACTTTCGTGAAATAATTTTCACACATATATATATATATATATATTAGTGATGGATCGAATAACCGCAACCGCAACCGCACTACAACCGCACAAAAATTCACAACCGCAACCGTAACCGCAACCGCCGTTCCATAAGTGCGGTTGCGGTTGTAAGGTGAAAATGCAGCAAAAATATTATTCTTGAAATTCACACTGCCTGTCATTAAGTTTTTGACATCAGTTTTCAAATGAATAATAATCCATAACTTTCCAATGGGTGGAGGCTGGGGAAAGTGGTAGTGGGATGAACAGTGCGATGGGTCCTCGTCCTCATCCTGGTAACACACTTAGTGCAAAATGGTTTTAATTAATTTGACCTATTCTTTCATAATAGCTATATAAGTTTAGAATATACTTCATTTAAATAGTATTATTTAGTAAATACCTTATGTTGAACACAAGTTTTGCAACACACAAATAGCGGTAGCGGTGTATTGCAAAACTTGTGTTCAACATAAGGTATTTACTAAATAAATACTATTAGTATATATTATGTACCAAGTGTGGCTAAATCGCACTATAGTGGCTAAATCAGTTAATAATTACGCATTTTTCCTAGTATATGATAACCTCAACCGCAACCGCGGTTGGAAAAAATTCGACAACCGCAAACACAACAACCGCACGCGGTTGTGAAAAACCGACCACTCGATCATCCACACTAATATATATATATATATATATATATATATATATATAATTTCCCAACAGCTTCTAAAAAGATATGAAATAGACATGCATTTGCAAATCAATTATTTAAAATCGAAACTTGTACAGAACACCGAAACATGTATTCGACGTTTCTGTAATTTATAATAAGGTTCAAAATCGTCTATCCTTGAAATTTAAAAAACATTCACTATATCAATAACTGAAATAGTTTCCTGCCAAATAAATTTACATCAAAAATTTTGAGTCTAAAATAGACGATATTAAGTGATTCTAAATTATTCTAGTCATCCTTCCTTCAAAGATTCAATTTTGACGTGACACTAACGAACAATGAGATTCAAAGTATATTTTCTGTTCCAAAAATGAGTATTCTATGATCGTTTAATATATAATCTTTAAAACGACATTTGCAAGCGACTGTACGAAGAAAATGTAATCATTATTTTTTATTGTATTTACGATCTTTTTCAATTGACATTTCAAATATTTTGGTCCCAATTTCATTTCTGTTTTCGTGCATTTTGCTTTGATACGATTTTTATTACGTGATTTTTTTTTTACTTTTTAGCTTTTATGACGTTACGTGAGACTCATTTGATTTCCATATGAAATGTATTAAATTTACTGTTTCATGCTATTGAAATTCGGCTCCTATTATATTATTACAGTTCCAAAACATAAAATCTTTCACATATCATAGCATACTTTTTAAAAAATCACGTAGTTGATAACGATTATGCTAAAAAAAATTTGTCGTGTATAAACAAAAATATTAAAAGGAACTAATGTCTAAATTCCTTTTAAAATTATCATTCTCTTTAATCAAATAAATGCGTGATAGTTTAAAGGCAATGAATCGCAAATATCATGAAATACAGCTCGAGGTCAAAGAGCTTTTAAAAATTCACAGTGAAATCACATTTTCAATGTACTTTAAGTGACTCTCTTTTGAACGTTTTATTTGTCAAAATAAACGTTTTTTTTTTTTTAATAAAATTTTACGAGATTTTTTAACTCTGTGAATATATTTGCATTTTGAATTTAACCTTTCGTTTGTTTAAATACATTGTAACATATAAAGGTTGGGGGCCCCTCCCTCAATCGAACATGCAAATGACAGTAGATTCAATGAAATATATCTTCATAAAATATACATAGAATATTCACAAAAATCCCTGCACATGTGATAGAAGTATATATATATATATATATATATGATGAAAGTAACCACGAAGGAAAAAGGAAATACAGAATGGTGCTCAAGCGCTTTCGTCTAATGACATCCTCATTCTAATTTCACAGTACTCGCTGTTGGGACCTCTGATCTAAAGCTTAATATTATGGAATCTTTATTTCTTTATAAATTAAAACCAGACTTCAATTGTGACGAATCATCGGCTGATCTGTTGTTTTTCAGTCAAGGTATTTATTTACCTTTTTTACCTTTTTACCTTTTTTACCTTTTTTGTTTTTACATTTGAATTTTTCTTAGTCACCTTTTTTTTTATAATTTTAATTTTGTTATTTTAAAGTGATCTTTAATCGAACTTATTTTGTATTTAAAATTAGCCTTTCATTGTTTTAGCCTTGAGGATGGAATCAGTACTTTCCGAAACGTCAGTATGAATTAATGAATGTTTATTTTTTTCTCCGGTGTTCCTGTTCGCTAATATATATATATATAATATATAATATATATATATATATATATATATATATATATATATATACATACAGTGTATATATATATATAATAACCTTTGCTCTCTCCGTGATTCGGGCAAGGTCAGGATGTTACTAGAGAGAGGGTTATTACTTTAGCACTCCTGGATGCAGAAATAGTTTACTCTTCGTATTCCCACAATCGAGGAGTACTGTGTGGGCCCGTGTTTTATTCTTATCCCAGTTATCAAAGTCGAAAGAGTAGAAAATAAACACAACGGCTTACACGATTTTTAATTTGAATATAGGCGAGATAAATATAATGGATTGGCATGAATCAAATGTTTCTTTTATATAGAACAGGGGGTAATAATAATAATAAATAATAAAGGTTTCATATTATGAAAATAAAAACCCACTCTAATAGAGAGTTTATTTCCACAACAGTTTCGACGCCCACTGGCATCCTCCTCGGGAGGATGCCAGTGGGCGTCGAAACTGTTGTGGAAATAAACTCTGTCTATTAGAGTGGGTTTTTATTTTCATATTTTGACCTTCACGTAGAAAAAAGTGAAGTTTTTTGCAAAGGTTTCATAATTGAAAAATGTTACTTTATCTCCATTGTAAGATATGAAATAAGTCGAGACCCCTTCTAAGACGCCCTCAAGTCCGTTCTGAGTCCCCAGACTTATATGAATCAATTCCAAACTACCGATCTTTCTCTCTAAACGGTCAGACTTCAAATTGATACTCAATCTTCCAATTCTCAAGAGCAATTCCCGTTAACGGACCGAAACTCTTCGGCCCAGAGAACCTCCTTCAGGGATCTGCCTTAAGGGCGCTGATCCTCTTCTTATATAGTCAAAGGAACGGAACCTGGCTACGCTATCACGCAAGCGGTTGACGTCACCTGAGAGCATTGTGTTTCCCAAGTGAAATCAAAGAAGCCGTCTGCGTCACTGCGCGCGACTTCCGTTGGAAGGAAACGAGTCATACATAGCTTGGGAAATATTGAATGAATGAAATCACTATAACAGTCATTAGGGCGCGACTTCGATTATAAATTATAACATGTTTAACATATATATATATATATTATATAGTTACAAGGGTACCAGGTTTATGGACCTCTGATTGGTCAAACGTTTGTGACGCAGGAAATAATTAACTCCTTCAACGACCATCTAACTTAAATATAACCTAACTCTGATTGATCCCGAAGTATGAATTGCGTGGGTCACCAAATGCTGGTGTCCACGAAACTTAACACACATTATTTATATATATATATATATATATATATATATATATATATATATATATATATATATATATATTAACTTAAAAGCGTGAAATCGTATGTGCACTTAAAGCCATAAAAATAAAGGAAAAGACGCTATTGTTCGAAATCTTCCGTGTATATTTAACAACACATTATGAAGGTCTGAGTACAAATACTGCACACACAAAGAGTTTGATCAGTACTGTTTTTCCTTTTTTATATCATTTTGAGTGCAGATATATAGATAGATAGATAGATAGATAGATAGATAGATATATATAATAAACAGGAACACCATAAAAAAAATGAACATCCTTCAAGGTTTAATCAGTACCAACGTTTCGGAATGCACTAATTTCACCTTCAGGGCTAAAACAATAAAAGGCCAATTCACATACAAAATACAAACTGCAATTTGCTTAATAACAATTTGAAGTAACAAAGTTAAAATTATAAAAAGTAGCTAAGAAAATGTAAAAACATTAAAAATAAAAGGTAAATAAATGAAATTAAAATAAAGTTACAATTATAAAAAGTAGCTTCGAAAATATAAAAGCATTAAAACTAAAATATAAATGAATAAAATAAACAAGTACCTTAACTAAAACATAGCAGATCTACCGATGATTCATCAGAATCATTGAGGTCTGTTTTTAATTTATAAATGAACAAAGATTCCATAATTTTAAGCTTAAGGTCAGAGCTTCGGGCAGCAAGTACGGCGAAACTAGACTGTGAAATTGGGTGGCTATTGTTATGGGAATGGTTACGTATGAGAGAATTAGGTGGTTTGCCAAGAGGTAAATTTGCACTGACCGATTTGCCGAGATGTTCGTAAATACGGGATTTTAGGTGTCTTTTCGTTTTACCTATATATGACCCCATACAGTGGTCACACTTGTATTGGTAAACTATGGATGACTTAAGAAGTGTAGGAATAACATCCTTGTATTTAAATAGGTGATAAATCGATTTGGACGGGGTGAATATAATTTTTATATATAGTTGTGGGTAGAATTCCTTGAGCAATTTTAAAAGTTTGCTTCTAATGTTAAAACTTGAGGTTCCCATATAAGCCAAAGTGAAATACACGATATCTTTGGGAACTGTAATTACGTCTCTAGTTGTGGGGTTTATTAGTCTATTTAGGGTTCTGCCTATTGTAGTTTCCACCAATCTATAAGGGAAATTATTCTTGGTAAGGAGTTTTCAGATGAAATCTAGTTCATCGTGTAGTTTAAAGTAATCTGAACAGATATTGAAAGCTCTATTAGTCAGAGTCGAAATTAAATTTCGTTTGAAACCTAAAGGGATAAAGGAAGAAAAGTTCGTAGTAAGACTGGTGAATGTCGGCTTTCGGTAAACGGAAGTTTCAAAAGAGGAATTAGTTTTTATTATCTTAATGTCCAAAAAGGACAAAGAGCTATTAGATTCAGTTTCTGAAGTAAATTCAGTATTAAGGTGCTTAGAATTAACATAATTACGAAACAAAGGGATATGGGCTGGTGATTTGAACAGGAGAAAAGTGTCATCAATATATCTTCTATGAAAAACCGGTTTGAAGTTGGAAGGACACTCGTTCAGCCATTTGACTTAATGATGACAAAGAAACGCGTTAGCTAAGGTGGGACCAAGGGGCAGACCCATTTGAACACCTTCAGTCTGTTTAAAATATTCACCGTTGAATATAAATATAAGGTCTTCCACGGAAAATTTTAGTAGTTCTTTCAATTGACCTCTATTAAAATCCTGCACCATATCAGTGTTATTAAAAAGATTGTCAATACATATATCAATAGTTTCTGCAACAGGCACATTGGTAAATAAAGATTTTACACCGAAGCTAGCCATTGTGTACGAATTATTTAATTGGGTAATTTCTCTAACGAAAGAAAAAGAATCCCGTGCTGTATACAAATTATAAGTTATAGGTGATAGTATGGGGACCAAGAATTTTGAAAGGTTATAACTAAAAGTTCCTAGTGCCGATAAAATTGGCCTAAGTGGACAATTAAGTTTGTGTATTTTAGGGAGTCCATACATAATCCTGGGCTGGATCCAGAAACAAATAATTTGGAAAAAAACTGTGTCTGAGATCATATTATTAGATTTAAGTTTTCTAAGATTGCTTTAATTTTATTTTCCTGTTTTAAAATTAAAGCAAAAATGTCACCAGTTACTTTAGAAGATCTAGTTACATCATTTAAAATATCTAACATTTTATCGACGTAAACATTCTATCCAAAAGGACAACGCCATTACATCATTCAGACGAGTAATTTGAAATGTATTGCAAAGGTGAATTTTAAAAGTTCATAAAATAGAAACCCACTCTAATAGACAGAGTTTATTTCCACAACAGTTTCGACGCCCACTGGCATCCTCCTCGGGTGGATACAGAAACACGAATTAACCAAAACAAGAGGGAAAAACAGTCCAGGGACCGACCGTTAAGAAATTCGCACCTAGGTTAGATCCCATTCTCCCGACACCGGAAGGGCATTTTCATTAAGTACATTCGCGCAAATTTAAAAACTATCTTCCTGTTCTAAACATACAGATTCTATTATTTTTTTATTTTTTTACATAATTATTACATTTATTATTAAATTTATTACATTTAATATTGCATAATTTAGGGCTGTCGTTTGCCCTTAAACCCGATAAAAACATCGTTTTAGATTTTGTGTCTTCCGTAGTTAATTCCAGGGGTGGATATTCCGTGTTTAAATGGTTTGATTCTGAGCAAGTTTCTGGAACATTTCAACTCAATGGACTCTATTCCCAAAAGATTCCGGTTAGCTTTAGACAAGCTCAGGAAGAATGAAGCAACATTTGTTACTAAAGCGGACAAAAGTAACGCTGCGGTTATTTTGGACAAGTGTGATTATAAACAAAAAATGGAAGCGTTACTTAGTGATGAATTCACCTACACCAAAGTGAGATCGTCCCACCTAAAGCGTCTTTCTGCCGAATTCAACAAAACCATCAGGAACTTATTAAAAAATGTCCCGGCGATTGATCCTAAAAGATTTCTACAGATTAACCCCAAACTCCCTCACATTTACGGCCTACCCAAAACCCATAAGATTAATATACCACTTCGTCCCATTATTTCACACAGGGGTTCCTTTAGTTACAGGTTATCTAAATTTCTTGCAGATAAATTATCCCCATTAGTTGGTAAATTTTCAGGCTCGCACATCACTAATTCCTGTGACTTTATTAACAAAGTTATGTCCTTAGATTTAAAACGGGGAAGAATGATCAGTTTTGACGTTGAGTCCTTGTTTACGAAAGTTCCCATTGATGATGTACTTAGTTTTTTAGATAGAAAATTGCCAACATGTAACGTAGAACTAGGCATGCCCACATCTGTATTTTTAGAACTGATAAAACTCTGTGTCACCAATAATGCCTTCTCCTTCGGTGAAGAATTTTATTTGCAACGTTTTGGTATGGGAATGGGGTCCCCTTTATCCCCAATACTGAGTACATTATACATGAATATTATGAGTCGGAATTGTTGCAAACAATATGTCCCAGGAATCTAATTTAGTTTCGTTATGTAGATGATATTTTCTCATTTTGGCCTGACCACTGGAACAACTTTGACATTTTCTTTCAGTCATTAAATAATCTTGTTCCCTCTATTAAATTTAAATATGAATGGGAGAACGACAAACAATTACCTTTTCTAGATGTTTTGGTCATTAACGAAAGCGGAAAGCCCAATTTCACGGTCTATAGAAAACCTACTCATTGTAATTCGTACATTCATTATTTTTCATATCATAATGAAGGGGTTAAAAGCTCAATTATTTCTTCCATGTTTCTAAGAGCACTCAGGATTTGTAGCCCACATTTGCTGGACTCGGAAAATTCAAAGATTTGGAACATTTTTAAGGATTTAAAATATCCCGAGTGGTTTATCAGAAAGGCGTATTTTAAAGCCAGAAAATCTTTTTAGGCCCCTCGGGAACCTTCAGTTAACCAAAAACAATATGTGAGTTTGCCTTACATTGCCGGCTTAGAAAGAGTAAAACCGTTGACGAAAGATTTTAAGTTTGCTTTGGCTTTCAAATATTCGTCTCCCGTGAAAAGTAAATTGGTTAGGAATAACGTTGCAAAAGAGGAACAAGCCTGTGTCTACAGCATTCCCTGTAAAAGTTGTGATTTAGTATACGTGGGAGAAACTGGAAGAAATATTGAAACCCGTATTAAAGAACACAAATATGCCTTCAGAAGTTGTAATACTAATAACGCCATTTTTTATCACGCCAGCAAAAATAATCATGCTATAGATTGGGAATCAAGTAAGGTACTTTATAAATGTAATAATTATGTCAAAAGAAAAATAATAGAATCTGTGTGTATAGAAAAAGTAGATAATTTTAATTTGTGCGAAGGTACTTATAAGTTAGACCCTTTAATGAGATTCTTGGTCAAAAAATCCCTTACGGAGTCGTGGGAACGTGTTCGAACCTAAGTGTGAATTTCTTAAAGGTCTCTGGATTGGATTGTTTCCTTACTCGCTTTTAGTAAATGTAATAATGGAAGTAATAAATGTGGAAATAAATATAAATGCAACAGATGTAATAATAAAGGTAATATTATAAATTTAATAATTAGGGTAAAGGTAATAATAATAAATGTTAAAAAAAAAAAAAAAAATGTAAATGCAATAATAAATGCAGTAATTATGTCAAAATATTAGAATCTGTATGTATAGAACAAGAAGATAGTTTTAATTTGTGGGAATGTACTTATAAGCGGACCCTGTAATAAAATGCCCTTCCGGTGTCGGGAGAACGGTATCTAACCTAGGTGCGAATTTCTCAATGGTCTCTGGATTGTTTCCTAATCAGCTTTTTTCATTCGTTTTTCGGTTTATAAGTTCTGTATAATAAACAACAATGTAATAACCAATGTAATAATAAATTTATAATTTCTGTAATAAATAATTATGCAATATTAAATGTAATAAATTTAATAATAAATGTAATAATTATGTAAAAAAAAATAATAATAGAATCTCTATGTTTAGAACAGGAAGATAGTTTTAAATTTGCGCGAATGTACTTAATGAAAATGCCCTTCCAGTGTCGGGAGAATGGGATCTAACCTAGGTGCGAATTTCTTAACGGTCGGTCCCTGGACTGTTTTTCCCTCTTGTTTTGGTTCATTCGTGTTTCTGTATCCACCCGAGGAGGATGCCAGTGGGCGTCGAAACTGTTGTGGAAAGAAACTCTGTCTATTAGAGTGGGTTTTTATTTTCATATTTTGACCTTCATGTAGAAAAAAAGTGAAGTTTTTTGCATTTAAAAGTTCAAATTTATCTCTTGGCAAACCACCTAATTCTCTCATACGTAACCATTCACATAACAATAACCACCCAATTTTACAGTCTAGTTTCGCCGTACTTGCTGCCCGAAGCTCTGACCTTAAGCTTAAAATTATGGAATCTTTGTTCATTTATAAATTAAAACCAGACCTCAATGATTCTGATGAATCATCGGTAGATCTGCTATGTTTTAGTTAAGGTACTTGTTTATTGTATTTATTTACCTTTTAGTTTGAATGCTTTTATATTTTCCAAGCTACATTTTATAACTGTATCTTTACTTTAATTTCATCGATTTACCTTTCAGTTTTAATGTTTTTTGTATGTGAATTGGCCTTTTATTGTTTTAGCCCTGAAGATGGAATTAGTGTATTCCGAAATGTTGGCACTGATTAAACCTTGAAGGATGTTTATTTTTTCTCTGGTGTTCCTGTTTATTATTAAACTGCGTTTTCCACGCCATCAATCAATAACCGATATAGGCCTATATATATGCGCCTCGGTGGTGTAGTGGTTAGTACTGCTGACTACGAATCCCTGTGGCAGCAGGCGGCGCACAGCAAAGCCCAGCTGTTCAGCCTTCCACATAATGAAAATTGGTTGGTAGGTAAATGGATAAAGTGGGTAGCTTGGGTAGCCTAGTGGTTAAAATGCTGGGCTATTGATCGGAAGGTCATGAGATCGAGTCCGGGCAAGGATTTTTTAATTTCTGACCTCCCGTGGTGGGGCGTGGTTCGGATTCCACGTTAAGCTGTAGGTCTAAGGTGGAGTGACAAGCTTGACTTTCGTCAGAATGAACAATTCGGGCGGAAGCAAAACCAAGGATATATATATATATATATATATATATATATATATGATGAGAAAAGTAGATAGATAAAGATGGGGAGAGCGAAATTGTGAAATTATTGTCTCCCTAAAAACAGGTCAGTGGATTAGCTTGCCAGAAAGATATTCATAGTTGTTGGTGCAGTGAATCAGAGACTTACAGTTTCTCCTACCGCCAGTAAACGATGATTTGAAGTAGATGTCGTCAAAAACTAAAGGATCAAAAAAGATTATAATCACGAGTCAGTTATGGAACCTGAAATTTTTTCGTGAACTTCACAAACACACGAGAAAAAAAATCATAATAATAATTAGAGATTATGACTATTATCTTTTAAAAATAATTCTTCATATTGCCTAACGATTGATATTACTGTATTTTGCAATGCCATTATCATCATAAATCAAAGTCCATGTAAATTACATCATATTCTCTCTTTTCAATTTAGATTGGTATGAACGGAGATTCATCTGACACAAAAATCCTCATCGTTGGAAACCCAACCAATTACTCAGCAAGAAAAAGGGTTGTTTTCGATGTGGATGAAGATGGACGATGTCTTTTTCAAATTCTTCTCGAGAAATGCATTATGTCTGTGCACGGTGGAAGTGTATGCACTTCCTTAGACATGAAACAATTTTATTATTTAAAATTATTTCGTGTAAATTTTGTGTTTGTCGAAAGCTAATTGGCTTCAAATGTTAAAGCGAATTAAATAAATGCGTGAGTTGAAATCTCGTTAAAAGTATCTTCATTCACCGCCAGCATTTGTAGTTCAGTGGTTTAAAACCTTTTCCCTATAAGCGAAGTGAAGACCCTGAGTTCGGGGATTCGAATTCCAATGATGCTGGTAATAATAATAATAATAATAATAAGACAGAAGTTAGACCAATGGGCCACATTAGTTGGTCTGTTTCTCCTGATTGATTATTATTATTTTCATTCATACCCACTAAAAAAATAATCACAAAATTTCAAATTGTTTTCCTTTTAATATGGTTAAAGCGATTACATCATAAATGGCGCTATCCCTACTGATTACTGCTCAATCAACGCCCAACCCATCCACGGTCTGCAAATGAAAATGCGTAAAGTTAGAAATCCACAGTTGAGAAAAGAGTTTATTGATTATAAGAAACAATAGCACCCCATTCCCACTCGCGATGAAGGTGCCAAATGGAAATGGTTAATATTTCTTTACCTAACTTAATTTATCTTAACCAAACATCAACCTAACTTACCCCAACCAAATATAACCTAACTTATCGTAACCTAACCTAAGTTAACCTAACCTGGACCAAATTGGGAAAGCCGTGGATGAAAATGAGAATAGCACAAATTGAGAACAGACCGTTTGAAATTGTATCTTTTGAAATTCTCACTCACAGTTATCCCACTTTTGGGTGTGGAATAAAATGGGAGGAACATTGAAGATGATGATACCTACAATTACAGATCGAAAGAGTATGTTCTATCAAATATCTAATTTAAAGTTGGAAATTGTAAAGTAAGAATGGATGGGAATGGATAAATTTCAGAATTGTCACCTTTAAGAGTCCCATTTGCGGATCTAACTCTTGGACGAGGAACTGAAATAACTATACCCATAGGCCCAATATTTTTATCAGGGAGCCTCTTTCGCTGACTTATGGTTAAAATTGTGGAAATCCGCCGGTTCGGAAATGTTAGATAACCTCTTAACCTCGTAGTAGTTCCGTGCGTCGGTCTTTTTTCATACGAAGGTCAAGCTGGTGGCCCACTCCCCTCTCTCTCTCATAGTTTAAGTGGAAGTATGAAGAGTTAAAGATTTTTACCTACAACACCATTCCGTCCATACGCTCCTTTCAGGGTACGAGCAACTCGCAGCAGCACAGCCAAGTAAATAGGATGCCAAAGTACTAACGAGGTTTTCGTTCGTGATTCACCACCACTGAAAGCAACAACGTTCTGTGTTAGTTCAAAGAACATCCATATCCATATTCAACTGATCACAATTTTCGTAAGTTTATATTGCAGACTACCCCGGTTATTATCATTCCTGGCGCATAATTCTTCAGGAGCAAGATGCCCCTCAAGTTTGTGTTTCCTCCCTAAGACAGCACAAATTTACCTGTATCAACCACAGTCACACTCGTACTACCTCAAGCTTACTTTACAAAAACGACCAAACACCACAAGTATCCGCAATTGCAAACCGTCCGTATACAAACTGTATTTAGTTTAGAATTATATACTGTATATATATTCTTCTTACCAGCGCCTGGTAGACCTAAAGCGGTCTGTCAGTTGACTGTATATATATATATGGGAATGAACTCAGAATGGTTTCCCTGAGTTTTTTATGATACACACAGACCGTGCATGGAACAAGGAACTCTTCTGGATAATGCTCAAGCGCTTTCGTCTAATGACATCCTCAGGAACGCTGAAGTACATAGTTACAGCCTATATATAGGTTACAGAAAAAAAATAATTAAATAAAAAAAAATATATATATATATATATATATACATACAATAAACGGAGAAATAAAAATAAAAATTAAAAATTAAACATTAAAGGATTGTGGGACGAGCATAGAAATTTGTAAGGAAAAACTATCGATTTTTAGCACAAGATTAAATGAATTGTTTCCAACCAATGTTATAAAAAAAAAAAAAAAATACAATTTATACTGGAAATCTGCCCGGGTTTAGCACTCTGCCCTTCTTGTTTAAGTTCGATGTATATAAAAATAAATTGAAAAATAAAAGTTATTAGAGTAGCGTACAAGTTTACCAAAGATTTAGCGTTCTACCCTTCTTATCTAATTCTGTTCTGAAGGATATCAAAACAACAGGATCGAGTTGAAAAAGACCTTTGCTTATGTTGAAGTTATTTGTAAGTTGGATAATGGCAGACTCAACAAAATTTCTATTAACAATGTTGCTAGAGTGAAATAAAACTGAAGCATTATTCCAATCAATACAGTGGGATAACTCTGACAAATGGACAATAAGGGCACTGGACGACTGTCCTGTTCTAACGGAATATTGATGCTGTTTTATACGTGTGTGCAAATCCTTTCCCGTCTGACCTATGTAAAAGGAATCACATTGTTTACAACCAATTTTATAGATAATGCCTGAATTATTGGTAGGGCTATTTTTTACTGATAGTTTTCACAATATTTTATATGAAAATACTACATTAATATCCAAAAGTTTAAGTACATTAGCAATGCCTAAAAAGCCCGGGTAAAATGGAAGTACTAAAGTATTTTTTGACAAAGTACGAGTGTTATTATTCACACGATAGAAAGTTCGTTTTGCCTTGTTGAGACAAGATTCCATAAACGCAGATGGATAACACAGATCACTTCCAATACCGTTGATTTTTTCTAATTCGTCATCGATGTATTCCGGACTGGCGATCCTAAGGGCGCGGAGAAACATTGAAGAAAAAATGGCCTTATAGTGGGGGTGTCATGTCCCGAGTAAAAGTGTACGTAGGACAAATTGTTTGTTTTTTTCCGATAGATACTAAACTTAAAACCTGGGCTTTCCCTATGTACACGCACATCCAAAAACGGGATTGAGTTGTCTTGTTCCACTTCTAAAGTAAACTTAATGGAGGGGACTTGATCATTTAACTGAAGGAGGAAGTTATCCAGGTCACGATTTATGGGCCAGATACACAAAATATCGTCGACGTACCGCAACCAAGGGTTGCCAACCCCCAGGATTCTCGGAATGTAAGTAATTTCGAAAAACGCCATATAAATATTGGAGAGGAGGGGCGACAAGGGGTTGCCCATGGCCATCCCAAAAACTTGTTGATAATACTCGTTAATGAAAGTGAATTTACAGTCTTTGATGCAAAGCTTAATAAGTTCCAAAACAATGTGTGAAGGTAGTGGCAGGTCATACTTATGTAATTCTCGGGAGAGAAAGTCAAGCATATCGTCAATCGGCACTTTTGTAAACAATGAACAAACGTCAAAACTGATCAATCTATCGTTGGTTTCAGTACGTGCATTATTCAATTTTTCAGTAAGATCCATGGAATTTTTTTTATGTGAATCAGAGATAGTTCCGAGAATGGGGGACAAGACTTTGACAAGCCATTTGGAGAGTTTATAAGTAATAGAGCCCACCGAGCTAATAATAGGGCGC
This sequence comes from Bathynomus jamesi, assembly GCA_023014485.1. Taxonomy (NCBI): domain Eukaryota; kingdom Metazoa; phylum Arthropoda; class Malacostraca; order Isopoda; family Cirolanidae; genus Bathynomus; species Bathynomus jamesi. Next base: position 87,146 of record JAJOZX010003987.1, read on the forward strand.
ATAGGGTTGCCAGGTTTGTGGGTTTTAATAAGACCGTAAAGGTAGGGCAGAGAAGGTGAAGTGGACATAAAAGCGGAATTAAGTCCTTATGATCTTTGAGAATGCGTTTCAAGCCACTATTAAATGATTTGATGACGTCATCCTGCGGGTTCTTCCTAAGTTTGCTGTATGTGGTGGGGTCCTGGAGAAGCTCGTTCATCTTTCTGATGTAGTCCACTTTGTCCATAATAACTATGGTGTTAGCCTTGTCTGCTTTAGTAATATGGAGCTCCCCATTTTTTTTTTCTGTAACCTATATATAGGCTGTAACTCTTTATGTACTTCAGTGTTCCTGAGGATGTCATTAGACGAAAGCGCTTGAGCACCAATCTGTGTTTCCTTTCCTTCGTGGTTTTATTCATCATATATATATATATATATTCCGGGTGTCCGAGAATTATCTGTACAATGTTTGGCTGTTATTAAAAGTCAACCATGAAGTGTAGAAATTCCAGTGTTGTCCATTGTACAGAGAATCTCATTAAGTTTTTTCTGATATCACGTTTTGACAAGTTTTTTCTTTTTTGTACGCGGGTGACAGACATTGATGATTTAAAAGCAAGAATCACAGCTGCTATTGAGCGAATTGATGTGGATATGCTGCAGCGTACATGGCAACATTTGGAGTATCGATTGGATGTTTTGCGAATCACTAATGGTGCACATATCGAATGTTTGTAACAACGTTACTTTAATAAAAGAAACTTTTGAAAATACAGATTCTAAATAATCTTGTTTAAGAATTTTACGTGTGTTATCAAGAATTTTATTAAAAGATGAAATTGTAGAGATAATGTTCGGACACACTGGAATTTCTAAAAAACTTGTCAAAACTTGGTATCAGAAAAAACTTAATGAGATTCTCTGTAAAATGGGACAACACTGGAATTTCTCCACTTCATGGTTGACTTTTAATAACAGCCAAAAATTGTACAGATAATTCTCGGACACCCTGTACTTATATATATATATATATGATGAATAAAACCACGAAGGAAAGGAAACACAAAATGGTGCTCAAGCGCTTTCGTCTAATGACATCCTCAGGAACACTCAGGATGGAAAAACACTGTATTTGTAAACTGAAACGAAGAAGAATTTAAAGAAGACTACGTCGTAAGGTAGAATAACTTCCCCAGAAAACCCAAGTCCAGAAAAAATTCGAAAAAGTTTTTAATACCGTACCTTTTCCTTATTTCGTTATTTACGATTTCAATATTTCGCCAGTATACCTCTTTTTATAATCCAGTTTTGTTTTTCCGTCCTTATTCTTGCGCGTATCATTGAGTTTTTTTCCCGCCACTGTACGTGTTATTGCCGGTTCCATTATTATTATTATTGTTATTATTATTATTATTATTATTGTTATTATTATTATTATTATTATTATTATTGTTATTATTATTATTATTATTATTATTATTGTTATTATTATTATTATTATTATTATTATTATTATTATTATTATTATTATTGTTATTATTATTATTATTATTATTGTTATTATTATTATTATTATTATTGTTATTATTATTATTATTATTATTATATTATTATTATTATTGTTATTATTATTATTATTTTTAATTCTAGACAGTTCTCACTCAAGTTTGATTTTAAGTGTTTGATTTATATTTTCTTTCAATTGCTTTAATTTTACCAATTGTCAATTTTCGAAACTTTATCGTTTTATTACACTGAAAAACAAAGTTTTTGGTTCCTGAACCAAAATAGAATACCACTACCTACATACCGTAAGTTATATCACAGAGCTGGGCATTTGCGGCATATTTTGCGGTACTGCGGTACTTGCGGTACCACCGCACTACCACCCCGGGCCCCCATAACGCAGTACCGCAAAGGATCGCTGAAAGTACCGCAGTACCGCTACCGCATTCAAATTTCCGCGTACCTGTTTGGTACCGGTTTGGTAGTGCAGCAGTACCGCAGTACCGCAATATGCCGCAAGTGCCCAGCTCTGTTATATCAGTGCCCATCACTATGTCGTAATGAGAGGGTAAGGCAGATTGCCTTAGTGCAAAATATATACAAGCTTGTTCATTTAGTGGTTGTAAAAATGATTATGAATTCATAAATAGTGAAAGTGATAGTGATAGAGAATGCTGCTTTGAATGGCTTTTTGAGTGGAAGAAAAGGTTAAATATATTTAAGAATTCTAAAAACAGATTCGGATGATCCAGATTTCAATCCTTCCACCCTAACTAAGCCACACATGATCTCTCAAGCGGAGCTCAATGATCTAGTTCGAGATCTAAACCTATCTAAAAATCAAGCGGAGGTACTTGGTTCAAGATTACAAGGGTGGAATCTTTTGGAGAAAAACAAACATAAGTCTGTTTCGTAACCGGGAAAAATAATTTGTCCATTTTTTTTCAATGAAAGAAAACCTTTGCTATGGCAATGATGTTAATGCCCTGATGGAAGCACTTGCACACGAACACAAAATTGAAGAATGGCGGTTGTTCATTGATTCACCAAAATTGAGTTTGAAAGCTGTTCTGCTACAAAATGGGAATATTTTTCCATCATTTCCCATTGCTCATTCATTTCACCTAAAAGAATCATGAAAATACGGAATATCTTTTAAACAGCATAGAATACAATAAGTATAACTGGAACGTCTGTGGTGACCTAAAAGTTATTGCTCTTCTTTTGGGAATGCAGCTGGGGTTTAAGAAATATTGCTGTTTTTTATGTGAATGGGACAGCCGTGCTAAGTCTAAACATTGTATTGTTAGCGATTGGCCAACTAGACAACTAGTAGAAGGTCCAAAAAACGTTTTGTATAAAAGCCTTGTTGAACCAAAAAATGTTTATCTACCACCTTTGCATATAAAGTTAAGACTGATGACAAATTTGTAAAAGGTATGGATTGAAACAGAAGATTTTAATATAGTACAGAAAAATTCCTGAAAATCAAAGAAAGCGAAAATAAAAGAAGGAATATTTGTGGTACCCCAAATACGAGAATTGATGAATGATGATGAATTCGATGCAGTTTTAGAAGGAAAAGAAAAAATGTTTGAGAGTGTTTTAAATCCGTCGCGACCAATTTTTTAGGTAACAACAAAGCACTAAACTACAAAGATTTAGTTAAAAGAATGCTGGTAGCATACCATGAAATGGGGTATAGCATGTCCTTAAAGATTCACTTCCTCCACTCCCATTTAGACTTCTTTCCTGAGAATTTGGGAGCTGTGAGTGATGAGCATGGCAAGCGCTTCCATCAGGATATTTTAAAGTTGGGAAAACGGTACCAGGGCGGATGGAACCCTAATATGTTAGCTGATTACTGTTGGTCATTGTTAAGAGAAGCTCTTCGTACATCATACAAGCGAAAATATTCCACTAAATCATTTCAGTAGCTTTCTATTTATGTTTATTTATCTGTATTTGTATAATAAAATAAATTGTTTATACTCGTGTAAAACTGCATTTTTCTCAAGACTTCTATGTGGTAGAAAAATTCTGAAAACAGATTCAAACTTAGCGTGAAGAAAGTCATTTAGTATCAGTTATATTTATGCAGGAACCAGAAAAAAGTTTATTTTAGTTAATCACTGTTATTTATCAACTAAGTATATTTCGTGATTTTTTCACTCTTTTACTTCACTTCACGGTCATACTACTTCCGTATCTTATTATATATATATATACTGTATATATATATATATATATATATATATATATATATATATATATATATATATATATACAGTATATTATGTGTCCAAAAACTATTTTAATGTACCTCTTATATATATATATATATATATATATGAATGTAATGATTCCTCTACTGAAAACCCTGATCATACCCAAATTAGAATACTGCTCGGTCCTAACTTCCCCATATAAAAAAGAAGACATTAGACAGCTGGAGGGGATCCAAAGAAGCTTCACAGCCAAGATCAATGGGTGCAAAGAACTAAATTACTGGGAAACGTTACGAGAACTAGACCTATATTCACTGGAAAGGAGAAGAGAGAGATACACCATTATTTACACTTGGAAAATAATGGAGAAACTAGTCCCTAATCTTACTCTGAATCCCATAACTCCCCAAACAACGATGGAAAGTAGAAGCGGTAGACTGTGTCGTATTCCCAAATTGAAGGCGAGACAGGGAACATCCTTAACCCTGAAAGAAAATAGTTTTGTAGTGAGAGGACCAAAATTGTTTAATCAGTTGCCCAAAGACCTAAGAAACACGAAGGGAGTTGCAGTGGAAATCTTCAAAGAAGACTAGACGCCTGGCTCAGAACAATCCCCGATGAGCCGGGCGTACCTGGCTATGTGAGGTGGAGAGCGCAAGAATCCAACTCACTACTTCACCAGGCCAACTCGAGAGGAGGGGCGACAAGCTTGACCTTCGCGAAATGAGAAATCATCGCGCGGAACCTTTGTAAGGTTGTAAGGTATGTATGTTATATTTTTGATTTATTATCGAAGTAAAGCCACGCCATGGTGACACAATTATTTTTATACAATTTCATTCATTCAACAATTCACACTCTAACATGTGACTCATTTCCTTCCGAACGGAAATCACACACCAGTGACGCAGATGGTTTCTTTGATTGCACCTGGGAGGCACAATGGATTGTGAGACTCGCTTCTCCAAAGTTCTCAGGTGACGTCAACCGCTAGCGTGGTGACGTTGGCAAGTTCCGTTTCTTTGACTATATAAGGAGGGGCTCAGCGCACTTAAGGCAGATTCCGAGGAGACGGGTCTCCGGGCTGATACGGCGGGTTTCAGTCCGTTAGCGGGAATGAATTTTCAATTGGGGTCTGACTGTAGGAAAAGGCAGTAGACTTAGCAATTGACATATACATTTAATATTAAAGAGATTCAGAGCGGGCTGGGCAGAGAGCCTTAGAAGGGATGTCAGGGGTGAAGGGTGCATTTCATCTCGTTAGGAAATTGCTTTGTATCGGAAAATTGGGTTTGTGACCTGACTGTAGGAACGACAGTAGGCATAGGCAATATTTAAAGTCAATCTTCGCGTTAAGGATTAACTAGTATTGTACTTATAAACTTTTATTGGAAGAAATCAGTTTACTGTAAATGATTCAAATCCCTCTTGCTAAATTTGATTAAAATAATACTCGCCGACGTGTTTTCTTTGACTACCAAAGAAATATCTACACAGTGACCCTTAAACGGATTTGGCCTGGCGTGCTCTGTGGTCAGGGCAACACAATACATCACGACGGTGTTTCCCATCCAGGAGTACAATATTATACCCTCTTGGAGTAATTCATTTTAATTTAACTCCGAGCGGCGTATAATATATATACACTGTGTATATACTTATATATATATATATATATATATATGCAGTAAAATTACAAAATAACACGTGATCTTATTAATAAGCAAACAACACAGGGAAAAAGGAAAAAGAAACCTGAATTCTGAGCTCTTTCGTGATATATTCACATTTTCAAGGACAAAAAAGAAATAGCTATTTCTTTTTGTCCTTGAAAATGTGAATATATCACGAAAGCGCTCGGAATTCGTGTTTCTTTTTTCCTTTTTCTCTGTGGTTGTTTGCTTATATATATATATATATATATATATATATATATATATATATGTGTGTGTGTGTGTGTGTGTGTTCAGTGAACCATCGTATTAACTTCGGTAATTTTATAAATTGTTTTATTTGTTAATTAGTTTCTCTGTTTCGGGCCAAGTGGTCATATGTTATTTATATCATAATCGTTGGCTAACCATTGTTCATAATTTGCACACCACACACACACACACACACACACACACATATATATATATATATATATATAGGTCATATATATATATATATATATATTATTTTTTCTTTCTTTAATTTACCACCGATTTGTACCTAAAGAAAGCGGTATATATATCTCGGCGAATATATATATATATATATATATATATATATATATATATATATATATATATATATTGTAAATATACACAGTGAACCATTGAATGAACTTCGTTTTAATTTCATTTAATTGCTTAAAGTCAAGTTCTTTATCATTTACTGTATGTAAATAATCGTTGGCTGACAACTCCGACTCCCGCACCGTAATAAATAATAATAATAATAATAAATAAGAGCACCGTAATTTTTCCAAATTAATTTTTCTCTTTGAAGTTTTCGATGTTCTGTTGTTTCTTTACAAACCATGGAAGCAAGTAAATAAGAGGCATTGATTCGTCTCAGTTCCACTGTTTTGTAGAGCAGTTACCATCCTGCGTCCATCAGTGACTGACATTCAAGGAAAAACAGACTATTTCAACGGTCTTTTCTTCTGAATCTTCAACATTATTATAAAGTTTTTTAAAGGTACTTCCTTAATTTAATTTTTAGATAGTTTTTATCTAGGTGTAGTTCTACTTTCTCCATAGTAGATGGAGTATACCCTCCACTTTGTCCTTTGGAACTACTTTAAATAATGCGAGTCTTATCTAATATATTATGAAACCTATGGTAAAATTATTGAATACCCGGTTAGGTTCATTGAATGCCAGGTTAGGTCATCTGTACGTCCTTGACGATTGGTTAGGTTAAGTCGTAATATTTTCGTTGGCTTTAACGAAAATATCATGACTTAACCTAACCAATCGTCAAGGGTGTACAATTGACCTAACCGGGCATTCAATTAACGTACCCTGGCATTCAATTAATCTAATCGGGCATTCAGTTGACCTAACCGGCCATTTAATTAAGCTAATCGGGCATTCAGTTGACCTAACTGGGCATTCAATTAACCTAACCGGGCATTCAGTTTACCTAACCGGGCATATATATATATATATATAGCGTTCAACATCCATCCCGGCAACGCTATTGATGCACTCGAAACAATGAAAACTATGATTTGGCGGGTCGCAGGGCCCCCAATTACTGTCGGTTCAGTTGTTTGGTCAATAAATCTATAGAAATGAACGCAGTCATGAAAATCTTAAGCTTCAAATCCGAGCTCATTGTATTAAGATTTGTGAAGCTTTAGATTTTCATGGCTGCGTTCTTTTCTGTAGTTTTATTGAATGAATAATTGGTTTGCCAGTAACTGGAAGGCCGCAGGCACCCCAATTACTGAGGCCCAAGGTGAGAGGAATAGGAATGATATCCAGATAAAGGCTACTGATGTTGAAAATAAAATACGCCGTAGGCCCACAATCCAGCCAAAGCACCGCAGATCGAGCAAAATCGGCGCGTAGCGCCGACCTTTTGCTAGTTTTTACCTAATTGTACTCTTGACACCAAAAGTACATCCACTATTTTACGTATGTGCATATATATATATATATATATATATATATATATATATATATATATATATATATATATATATATATATAAGTAGTATGGGCGCAAAATGGGAGCGTGCAGGAATGTTGTAAATGTTAAGTAATGTTGCAAGAGTGCCAACCCCACCCCCTTTGTTGCAAGGGGTATGCAACTTGGAGTTATCCCCCAAACTGAACCCCCCAAAGCCCCAAAGGGGCATACCTAACCTAAGGGGAACCTCTTTGGGGGATAAAGTGGGACGGCCTCACCCCCCAAAGGGGCAGAAGAGGGGGAGCCTCTTTGGGGGAGATTGGGGGACGGCCTCACCCCCCAAAGGGGCATACCTAACCTAAGGTGGAGGGAACCCAGAGGAGGGTTCTTCGCTTGGCGAGAGCCAAGTGCATATTTGTTTTTTTTCTGTTTAAGGTGCATTCAACCCTGCTGGATTATTGACACCATTTTTTTTTTTTTTTTTTTAGAGAAAGGTGGTGAAAGAAGTAGTAGAAGAAAGGGAATGTGACTCCTTCAGCCAAGCCGCAGCTCTCTTATAGGCCCTAATCAGCCAGTTGGCTTAGAAGACTGAGTTGCCAGATTGCGCTATGTATTTAATTATTCCATATATTAATCAGCCAGTTGGCTTAGAAGGCTGAGTTGCTAGATAGCATTAAATATTAAATTGTCCCATATATTAATCAGCCAGTTGGCTTAGAAGGCTGAGGATTGCGCCATGTATTTAATTAAACCATATATTATTCAGCCAGTTGGCTTAGAAGGCTGAGGACTGCGCTGTTTATTTGCATATATTCCTCCGTCATCTGGCTTAGAAGGGTGATAGCAATAATTATTTAATTAAACCATATATTCTTCCGTCATCTGGCTTAGAAGGCTGAGTTGCCAGATAGCAATAACCATTTAATTAAAGCATATATTAATCAGCCAGAGCCAGTTGGCTTAGAAGGCTGAAGATTGCGCTGTTTAATTGAATATATTAATGCAACAAGGGGAGTGGGGGTTGGCACCAAGGGGGTGGGGTTGGTACCAAGGAGGGTGGGGGTGCCTCGCAACGAAGGGGGGTAGGGTTGGCACCAAAGGGGGTGGGGGTTGGCGCTCTTGCAACATTACGTAACATTTGCAACATTCCTGCACTCTCCCATTTTGCGCCCATGCTACTTATATATATATATAAATTTTATCGACCATTTTTTATCTACATACGTACAAAATAATAGAAATGCAATAGATTTACTTTCGGTTATTTTAGGCTTTACTTTATATTAGTTACAAATCTTGATAATCTAACTTTACAGATAAAATTCTTTGGATACTTGTTGAGAAACATTTTTTGAAAAAACTAATTTGAAAAAAGTGTTAGAAATCTTATATTTAAATACTAAAACACATGAAACATTGCAGAACTTTAGCCCTTCTTCAATATCATATACGATTCAGCTAAGTTTGTTCAAGAAGTTGTTCAGCAATTCCAGTTTAAGCTCAAAATGGGAGAAATTTCAGTAAAATGATATTCGGAAATTAAAAAAAAATAAAAACAATGAAAAATTCATAGTACTCGAATATAATAGACCTTTTAATAATTTTTTAATAATAATTAATAATAATTTGAGCAAAAAAAAGAATTCTGCGTATATATGAGAATATATATATATATATATATATATATATATATCTATATATATATACACAGGGCGTCCCAAAAAAATGTATACACACTTTAAATAATTATAAAGGCAGTGTTTATTAAAATACATTTCATTTTCAAAATGTAATAGAATCTACAGACATTATTTAATTGTTTTGTCAACGCCTGTTTTCAAACTGACGTCCGTTCTGGTCCAGGCACTGCTGATAACGCGAAGCAATGGAATCGCAAACATCACGAAACATTTCGTTTGGTATTTGTGTGCATTCTCGTTCAATGGCTGCTCTCAATTCAGCGACTGTTGCAGGTTTTATAGCGTAGACTTTGTCTTTTAAGTATCCCCATAAAAAAAAGTCTAGTAGTGTGAGGTCTCGTGAACGCGGAGGGTATTCTACGAAACCCCTTCGTCCAATCCACATCCACATCGTGCCAAGTACCACTCGCAATACTCCACTCTTCGGTCCGGATCATCTTCATTAATAGCATGGACTAATCTTGGAATGTAACTTTTCCATTGACAGCGCTTCAAAATGCGTTGGACAGACGATTCTGAAATTCCTACCTCACGACTCGCTTGCGCACAGATTTTCTTGGACTTTGGTGATACGTTTCCAGTACTCTTTCTTGCTTTGTGGGGCTTGTCGATGTCCGTGGTCTTCCGGAACGCTTCTTGTGGACATTCTGAACAGTTCCATCGGCTTCAAACTTATCTCTAATTCGAATGATGGTAAGTCGCGTTGGTGGATCTGTTTGAAACTCCCTCCTAAACTGTCTTTGCACTTCAACTGCGTTTTCACAAATTCCAGTAGCATTTTAGAATGAATTTCCTTTGTTCAAAGCTTAGTCTGACTGCCATTATTAATTCTAATGGGTTTAAACTTGGAAAGAAAGAAACATCAATTGAGCTATCAGCTGTTAAAGTGTGTATACATTTTTTTGGGACGCCCTGTTATATATATATATATATATATATATATATATATATATATATATATATATATATATATATATATATATATAAAGAGAGAGAGAGAGAGAGAGAGAGAGAGAGAGAGTTACAAGGACTTGCAAGAAGAGGAAGCTTCAAGACCTTTCGGTCCACTCTGGGAGGTTCCTGTTATTAAAAAAATTCATTTTTCTTTCAACTATACTAGCAGCAGTAGAAAACTGGATAGAAAAGTTTAAGATTCTCTCCCCACCCTCCGCTCCCTCCCTGCCAGAGAGAGAGAGAGAGACTTCTTCAATTTTAATGAAATTTCGCGTAGATGTTTCATAGCCCTGATTATGCGTTTAATTAAAGTTTCGACTTCCTATTCTATTTCAATGTTTTACGACTTTTATTTTTAAATTTTCTACATCTATTTATTTTTTTACATATTTTAATGACATTTTATATTCCCATAAACACTATACTCTCAATTCACTTTACTAATTTTGAACAGATTCTGTGGAATTTATTTTGCGCCACTATTATATCACACCTGGTGAAGATAACCATCTCTAAGCTAAATGGTGGACATTTTGAAAACTTAAAATAAAATGTATTGAGTATTGTCTTTACATGTTTTTACGTGTTTACTTACGTATATAGTAAAGTTTTCTTTTATAAAAAGCAACTAATATCCAACATAAATAATTTTAAAATGTGTCAACATTATTTTGAGGCACTCTATATATGCAAAATTTATCCCTCACCATCATTCGAACCCAGGCTGTATGACTCGGAGTCACGTGCGTAGGCCATTTGACTACAAAAGGATAAAAATCAATGAAACCTGGTGATATTCAATTACTGAGGGACGCCTAATACTTGTTGTTAGTGATGAGGGAAAGAGGCTCATACTCACCCAAGATTTTGCTTTTCAAATGAATACTACACTTTCTGTGATAGATATTTGTTACTATGTTTGTAGATTAATCCAGATATTAACTCCTTCGTATGTGAGGGATTTCCGCGATGTTTCAAGTGTGAAACTAGGTTTTAGAAGTAAAGTTATCATGTATTAGGTTCACTAAATGGTTTAGTTTCATTGTTTGATATGATTTTCATAATTAACACAGTAGCTTCCTTATAGAATCTTTTATGACAATTTGAACAGATATTCAGTTTGTGTAGGTCACTAAAGTTAAGTATATTTATGGATTTGAACCTCGGGCTTCTACTATCTACACAGTAGACAAGTCCCTTTGCAGTGAAATTACAGCATATTTGTATGTTGCTCTTGTTTTTCATGCAAAGGGACTTTGTGGCCACCTATAAACAGTTGGTTTGGGCACCTGATATGCTCTACCATATTTTTATATTAAAACGTTTAATAAATAAATAATATAATGGCTTGTACTTTCCCAAACTTTTATGTTATACAAATACTCGGTTGTAATATAGATTGATTAGTATATAGTTTGGAATATAATGTTTTAATTTATGTAAAATGGGAGTGATCCTTGAAGGTTTATATAATGTGTTTGATGTTTCCCTTGAAAGATATGGTAGTTTTTCATCTAAAATTAAAACTAATACTTTCATATTTGGTCCTCTATTTATTGCAATATTTTCTGTTTATTTAAGTATATATATATATATATATAATATAATATATATATATATATAATATATATAATATATATATATATATATAATATATATATATACAGGGTCTCCCATAAGTCCGGCATCATAGAGAAATTCATATTTTTTCTATTTCTACAAACCATAATTCATATTTTTCTCTTTCTACAGGCCATATGTCTGTGAGCAAGGAAGAACGAATCCAGATAATTCTACTCATAGGAATCGGAGTCAAAGAAGTGGCCGCTGCTGAATTTAACAGACTGCATCCAGACCGCGAGCCATAAACACAGAGTTGTGTGTCTGGATGCAGGCTTGTTAAATTCAGCAGCGGCCTCTCCTTTGACTCCGATTTCCTATGAGTAGAATTATCTGGATTCGTTCTTCCTTGCTCACAGACATTATGGCCTGTAGAAAGAGAAAAATATGAATTATGGTTTGTAGAAATAGAAAAATATGAATTTCTCATGATGCCGGACTTATGGGACACCCTGTATATTACATGTGATGTGACTTTTCTTCTAGATTATATTTACGGCGCTCAATATGCAGATCACTCTTTATTTAGAATACGCCACCACGGAGGACATATACAATTACGAACACAGTTAGGTAGACCAGCCATGAGTGGATCCTAGGGTCTTTATTGGTCTGAAACATTATAACATTATAATATTATATTTTGATCAAGTAAACGATCAAGATATGATCTTAATAGAGAAAACTATTTCGTAAATCATATAAATATGTCCAAGTGGATCATCCAATTTGTACTTGCTAATACAGTCCTTGCAATTACAGTATTCAAGTGACATCCGTGGATAATTTTACCATTGTCCACAGAATACAAGGATGGAAAATGATCTTTCTGCTTCAGTTTCCATTTGTTGTTCCTTTCTTACAGAATAAATAAGTACTTTTAAAATGATGAGAAAGAAACTTACTTCGAAGAATTCTGGACTTTTGTTCTGGTTAGGGATTTTGAGTACTTTATTGTACTCGAATGAAGCATATCAGATGACGTCCACCACTTACACTAAAGTAAGTTATTTGTGCAGTTTACTTACCCTATTTTTCGCCATTGTACTTTTCAAACTACGAGTTTCATTCGAAATAACTTTGGAAAGAACATTACCCTGTCAAACAAGTGTTTCCCCTCTCTAGTCTCTCTAGGAAAATTTTAGACGTAATACGTACATTTTCCTACAAATTTCTCGATAATTACATAATCAACACTTTATGTTCCTATTCTGTTTTATCCTACTTTTAATTTCTGATTTAACTCCACCTCCCTTTTCTACAATACTTTCACATTTGTAATTATTATAAATATATTCTTACATAATATTCAACATTCTTATAATTTGTCAAGCATCGTATGTTAATTGTCCTAATTATTTTCAACAATAAGAGCATTAATTTTATTTATATTCCTTTTTTACTTCTCTATTTTCTTAAATTATCTTCTGAATCATTAGTATAACTGTCATTCATTCCCTTTCGTACCCAGTGGTACTACGAACTCTGGAACTGGAACTACGAGACTTAAAAATGTCATCGGAATATCGAACATCAATCTCATCACGAAGGTTTAGATTACGAATTACTTCGTTCATTTGCATACTAATACGCAAGGAACATCAAACATTATTAAATTACGTTTTTAATTTATTGAAAAACTAGAGTCAGGGCTACTCAGTTAAAGAATTATAGGACAGATCTTGATTACAGTGTTGTTTATTCTGGACTAAATTATGCAGAAATTGTTTCTGCGAAAAAATTACAATATTTTGCATCAATATTATATTTTTAACATTTCATTCTATTGTATGAAAGGATATTATTTTAGTAATTTAGATAATTAACATTAAACTGTAATACAAAAGATATTTCGTTTTTATGCGTCTGAGCAGTGTTGTTGCATGGTACTACAGTATATGTTTAATAAAAAAAAGCCTCTGGAGAACAGTACGAACCCCTAGAAGCAGGTGAACTATAATGAAAAATGGTTGAATAACCCTAAACGAGGTACTTAACTTTAACTCGTACCCAAAGACTTGGAATTAAAGGCAAGCTGTTCAGGAAAACACTCTTTTTTTCTGCTGTATACATGATTCACTTGTTAAATTTTACTCTAAAGGCGATGATGAATGAATATCCTCAATTTGTGAAATGTGATAGTGGAATAGAGATAGACCAACTCTCAAAATCTACTACTCCCGCTACAGTGCATCAGGAAATGCGAAGAAATGGGGAGTGAATGCACAGCTTTTGCGTGAAAGGTATTACATTTTCACTTACAGTAAATATAAATTGGATAAAAGTAAATCCATAGAAGAATAGCGAATTCCCTATAATTTTGAATGAAATCTTCTATATATTTATTTATGCTTTTAAACAGATGGTAAGTGCAGGTTCCACGAGTACGTTATATCTCCGTCTCTTCCTGCATCAAATTATCCTAGAACTATGAAACTCTACGTTAAACCACAACACAGCATTGTGAAGCCTGATCCTTCTCTCAAAGATGTAGCTCTTGGTAAAAATGTTATTGGAATATCGAACACCAATTTCATCGCACCAGAAGCAGTAGTAAGTATAAAGGCTTCTCTAACTTTTATTCTTTATAAAACTTAAAATCGCACACTACGTTCAACAATGGAAAAGATGCTAAGGCAAGGATATATCAAAGAGGTCGTGCAGTACTAAATGAATTTAAATTCTTAAGAAATATATTTGGTGGAATATAATAAAATGATAATGAAAATATTTTGAGAAGAATCAAATTTCAGTCGAAAAGCTTTCCTTATGTTTGCATCAGGATCAAAAAACTGTCAGTGAATGTAATTACTTCCTGTCTTGGTGCTGCTCCAGTTCGCATTTTTATTTACAGTACGAAAGTAAGAAATCAATATTTGGAAAGATAGTTTCCTGATTTGTGAAATTGTCAAATGAGGGTTGTGAAGTAATTGCATGCTCGGAGGGTATTTTCTTTGAAAATTCTAACTCAAAGCGAAGAAAGAATTATCCTAATCAATGATTTCCATTTCATTCAGCGCCCAAAAATAGGAAAAACCGAGAGCGAGGATATAAAATGAGGGATTTTCAAATTAGTCTATCCCAATTCGTGCCATTTCCATTTCATCAATAGCTTTTCCTTTACGCTAGTTTAGGTTAGGTTTGATTTAGTTAGGTTAGGCTAAAGTTAGGTGGGTTTTGCCCACTCAGTGTCATTCCCATTCCATCCGCGGTTGGCAAATTAAAATGCACAAAGATAGATAGATAGATAGCTAGAGTGATAGTAAATATATAGACAAGTAGAGAATATCAGTAGATGGATAGAGAGAGAAAATGTGAAATCATTATGAATCCCTAAAAACAGGTCAGTGGACTAGCTTGCCAGAAACCAGGTTATGGTTGGTGCGCTGGATTTCAGCCGTTGAACTCACCTCCAGTGAACAATTTGAAGATAGATCTCCTGAAAAGCTATAGGATCAAAAAGATCATAGTCACACTCCCAGTTGATAACCTTAGATTTTTCAAGGAATTTGACTTTCCACGTAAGAAATATTAATTGTAATGGTTATTGCAAGATTATGACGATTATCTTTGAAAAATAAGCTTTATATTGCATAATGATTGATATTATTTTGCAATGTCAATATCATAAATCAAATTCCATGTAAATTACATCATATTCCCTCTTTTCAATTTAGATTGGTATAAACAGAAACTCATCTGACACAAAAGTCTTCACCGTTGGAAAATCAACCAATTACTCACCAGGAGAAAGGGTTGTTTTTGATGTGGATGAAGATGGACGATATGTCTTTTTCAACACCTTCTCTCGGGATGCATTCTGTCTGTGCACGGTGGAAGTGTATGCACTTCCTTAGACATGAAACAAGTTTATTATTTCATGCTATTTCGTGTAATTTCGTGTTTGTCGAAAGCTAATTGGCTTCAAATGTAGTTAAAGAGATTTAAATAAATGCGTGAGTTGAAATCCCGTTAAGAGTATTTTCATTCGCTGCCACCATCTGTAGCTCAGTGGTTAAAACCGTTTCCCTCTAAGCGAAGTGAAGACACTGAGGTGTGGGGTTCGAGTTCCGATGATGCTGGTAATAATAATAGAGGAGATAGAGTAATTGGCCGCATTAGTTGGTCCGAGCGCTGTGCCATTCCCTGGCTCAAGTGACTCTTTATTATTATCTTTATTCGCACTCATTAAAAAATCACAAAGTTTCAAAATTTTCCCGTTTAATATGGTTGAAACGATTACTTCATAATTGGCGCTATTCCTACTGATTACTCTTCAATCAATGTCATTCATATTCCCATCCACGGTCCGCAAATGAAAATGCGTAAATGAGAAATCCAGATTTGAGATAAAGGTTTATTGATTTTGAGAAACAATATCACTTCACTCCCATTCGCGGTAAAGGCGACGAGTGGAAATCACTAATATTTCCTTACCTAACTTAATTTAACTTAACATTAGCCTAACTTAACCTAACCAAATCTAACCTAACCTATCCTAACCTAGCCTAAGTTAAGCTAACCTGGACTAAATTGGAAACCGTGAATGAGAATAAGAATGGCATGAATTGGGAATAACCTTTTGAAATTCTCTCTTTTGAAGTTCTCCATTTCAATTTTTCCACTCTTGGGCGTGGAATGGAATGGGAATGACGTTGAATGAAATGATACCAGCAATTACAGATCGGAAGATTATTTTCTATAAAATATCTAATTTAAGGTGGGAAATTGCGGAGTGAGAATGGGTGGGAATGGATAAATTTCAAAACTGTCTCCTTTGAGAGTCCCATTTTTTATCTCTAATTCTTGAACGAAGAACTGAAATGGGAATGATGACAGTTGGGAAGAGATTTTGTTGTATCTTTTCTAATGGATAGCCATAGATAAGAAACGGTTCATAGTAATTGCTTGATGGCCATTTAATTTTCATTTAGGGTAGGGCCATTAGGCAGGAGTCTACGTGCTCTACCCAATTTTTTCTTCAATACTGTATTTTTTTAATCAGATTCGCTTTCATTTGTTTTCTTCAAAGGGTGTGACAAGGATATTGTCTCTTTCCATTTTTTAGGGGTCTTTCGTCTTATTATGAGGATGGTAGGTTTACTTTTACTCACCGTCATTCCCATTCGATTCCAGGCCCAAGAATGGGAAAGTGAAAGTGAGAATCCGAAACGAGACATTTTCAAATCGGTCTATTCCTAATTCATGTCATTCTCATTCTTATCCACGGCCTTTCCCACTTTGGTCCTGGTTAGGTTAGGTTATGATTGGCTAGAATACGTTAAGTTAGGTTCTGATTCGTCAGTCTAATGTTAGATTAGGTTGTGACTAGTTAAAATAAGTTAGGTTAGAAAATATTAAATTTTCCCACTCGGCGCCGTTTCAGCGACGAAAACATTGCTTCCCAAATCAAGACACGCTTTTCTGAAATGTGATTTTTTCACTTTTGTACATTCTCATTTGTGGAGCACGAATGTGAATGGGAATGCCATTGAGTGGGTATTAATCGAATGGTAGGTTGGGAGGCTCCTTCGGGCCTGGTCATTCTTTTGTATTCTTGGGCTAGTCTACAATGCCTTTCGATCCTTCTTCACAGATACATAGTTACTATCAGTGTAGTAAAGTTTGTGGATATTCTGGTCATGGTTAGGTTAGGTTATCTATAGATAATGGTCCCAAAAACGAGGTAAAAACGGCAAAGGTTACGACATAAAATGGCGTTTTTTATATATCATCGCAGCCCTTTAATCTAGGATTAAAGACACGTTACTCGTGATTGTTCAGTCTTTTATCTCTTACGTATAATATTGATTTCTTTGTATGGTATTGGTTCACCTTCAATAATAACCATGCATTTGTTATATCAATAATGATAATTTAAGATTAATACATACCTTAATTAATAAATCTTATTCATGATTTATGTATTATTAATTGATAATAACTATCCATTTTATTTTTAATAAGAGCCCAGTAAAGCTAAAGCTTAATGGACAAATAAAATAAAATAAATAGTTCAGCTTCACAATTATTTATGTCGTTGTAAATTGAAGACCAGTGTATTTATTTTATTATTAATTATTATTAATAAAGGTTATTCAATTCAATTCAAAAAATTTCATTCCTCCTCAACGCATCTCAGTCAAATTTCTTCCTGGTTTCATGTTGTAGTTTACAGTCAAAAGATTTTTCTAGAAATTCAACAGTATTTTTAAGTGCATTAAAAGGGATACTTAAATGTTGGCAAAAAACTTTTTCTTAAGTCTGATTTTCTTAGTGATAAACTTTAGTAATGCTTTTTCCTACTTCTTTTTATGTAATATGTCCCCGAACGTACTATTTCCGATAAGGTAAAGGATATTCTAATAAATTTGCATTAATTACTTTGAAGATCGTTTACATCTCACATCCTTTAATGAAACCTTCGTTGAGTGGAAAGGGGAAAATATGTTTTTTTTCACTAAAATTAACTATTAACTTTTAAAAGAGAAAGCTGAATTGTTACTGAAAGATGTAATAAAGGAACTTTCTTGACAAAGTGTGTAATACACCATCCTGAAAAAGTTATAATGATAATAATTCTACATATGAAAACTATAGCAAGGAAAGATGATGAAAAATTCTATAAAACTCTATAAGGAAACTTGCCAAGATGGCTGATTGGAATATCTACATGGAATACATGAAAGAAATAGAAATATATACAACCACCTTTTTCATTATATATGTACACCAATATCACACCAGATTCCACTTCATGCAATTATACTCGTAGGTTATGCGGATGGACTCGATCTAACTTCAACATGGATCTAAATACCAATTTGTATCACAAAGTAACGTGTGCGACACAGCTAAACTAATCATACGTGATATAGAATTGTTACGTATAACATAGTAAAACCTTTGCTTATGTTAGTGACCTAAATGGCACCACGACGTGTATCGATCATTACCTTACTAGTAAATATTTAAAGGATCAATTTGTGAATGTTCATATTTTGCATGATTTCCTGCTCTTTTACAGACCGTTATAGCTTATAATTAATTTACTAACTTGAATGAAACACGCCATAATAATATGATAGGAAAGAATAAGCGTGTCGATTGGTCTGATGTAAAATGTAACAGAAAATAAAATATAAACAAAAGACAATACCTTTTTATTGATGTAGAAATACTGTAACGTCTCTGAAGTAATTTTCTTTCAAATGATTCTCATTTTGAACTCACAAAAGTATTAAAGCAATATAATATCCAAAGTAAGAGAAACCGGCGCCTGGGGATCATTGAGTAACATCGTTTCTCTATAAGCCGAGTGAAAACACTGAGGTCGGGGGTTCGACTAGTAATAAATATCCCTGAGTCAGCGCAATGGGACGCATTAGTTGGCCTGAGTAATGTACCAGTTTCTGACAGTTCTATCTTATCATTAAACTATGGGAAGTTACTATCCCTTTGCTTGCCTTACTAAGATTATTCCTGCATGGAATGATTTTAGTACTCCCTTGAAAAGAAAATCTAAAGATACTTATAATTTATGCTGCTTTCTTAGTAAATTAAGAATAGGACCAATTTATACGAACGTTGTATGACCATTTTATTTAACATGAATAGAAAGAGGGTTCACTATAAAACAGTCGCAGGACGATGTAAACTGGAAGATTCTTTCGAACCTCAAGAGCCTGTGAAGCTAACTTCAATATTGACAATCTATATAAATATTAAAAAAAATTTATAAGAAAGAATCAGATGCCAATAATGCCCTTCCACCCACAACAAGTGGGGTGTCTTGGGAACCAGAAATTGCTGACTCGTTTGAAAATGTACTATTCAAACATTCTTAATAGCGTGGATGGTGTTAAAATTAATATAGTTGTTATGGAACGTCCTAGGATGGGCGTGAGTACCTGAAATTATGTCTAATTAAAGAGTTAGAGACAGACTCTTCTCTCGGCATAGATGACTTATGAAATGAACGTTTGAAATATGCTAATAATATGATGAAACCTTTTATCCGATTGCTCTTCTGAGCCATCCTTGCTCATAACTGTATTCCTGCAAGGTTTATGAGTAAGGGCGGATTAACTGTACTTGGGGCCTGAGGCTAATTTTATTTTGAGGGTCATTTTCTATAGATTTTTATTAACAATACATGTACATGTATAGTGCATAGTACATTTACACGAATTATATGTACGATGCTTAGGCTAATTGAGAAACAAACTTAAAAGAACCTTAACACAGTGTATTTTGCCGTTTGCCAAAACCAAAGAGTATTAAGCAAACTTTACTTTAGGGCCTATAAAACATAAAATAAAATAGGGAATTTGTCAGTTTGTGTACTCTGTTATATTTAATCAAAGAAGTTTCCGAAATCTCGAATTATATCATCGAAACTCAGTTGATTGGGGCCCCCCTCAAGCATGGGGGCCTGAGGCTTCAGCCTCAAATGCCTCAATGATAATCCGCCCTGTTTATGAGGATATAATATCATACCCTTGAGCAGCGGTTCTGAACCTTTTTCGTGTAATTTACCCTTTCGACCAGTTCACCCAGCCAGATTTCCGCCCCCCTTAAATAGGTTAAGCGTTAAGAGGGTTAAGTAAACAAACTAGACTCGATGACAAACTTTATTATCATTAGGTAATAATAACACTAGGCAACAAAGAATTTGTTACAGAAGAACAAATAGGTGCTCCTAGCTAATTTCGGTACGTTGATTTCAAATCTATAATTAGATTTTTTCTATCACGTCTAGATTTTGTGTAAAATGCAAATCACTTTTAGTAAAATTTTCTACCACGTCCAGATTTTGGTTTTAATCGGCTTAATGCCAGTAATATGAAACTTGCTTTTCAAGGTTAAAGCAATTTTTTTTGCCAACTATATACAAATTCGAACAATTTTGATAAATAAAATTTATCCTGAGTTGGCAACACTGAAAACAAATCAAAGATCACGTACCCAAACTGCGAATCAGCAATGAAACCAGTACCACATGATGAAACAAATCCACCACCAGTTCCACCAGCAACAATAACAGACAGCAGTTCATCTGAAGATTCTGCTAGTGATATAGAAACAGGGAAAGATGGCATATATGTTCCAGATGCAAATATTTCCCCACATTTGTTAAGTCAAGCGGAGTTAAATGACTTAGTGCGCGATTTGGAATTACCAAAAGAAAAGGCAGAGTTGCTTGGTTCAAGACTTCAAGAATTTAATCTTCTCCAACCAAACACCAAAGTTTCCCATTTCCGCCATCGCCATTTGCAGTTTTCATCATTTTACTTACCGGAAGAAAACGTTTGTTTCTGCCACGATATCAGTGGTCTGATGCAAGGGATTGGCTGTCGCTATGATCCAAAAGAATGGAGACTGTTCATTGACTCTAGTAAAGCTAGCCTTAAAGCTGTATTACTGCACAACGGCAATGAAAAACCTTCAATACCTGTAGCACATGCCACTGGCCTTAATGAGACTTATGAATCGATGAAACTGCTGCTAAGACTCATCAAATATAAGGACCACACATGGAATATTTGTGGCGACCTTAAAGTTGTATCATTACTTCTTGGGTTACAGTTGGGCTACACAAAGCATATGTGCTTTTGTGTCTATGGAACAGCAGAGATGACAAGAACCACTACAAAAAACATGATTGGCCATCTAGAACTGAACATGTTGTTGGTAAATACAATGTGAAACACCCAGCACTTATTGACCCTCAGAAAGTACATCTTCCACCACTTCACATTAAACTTGGCCTTATGAAAAATTTCGTGAAGGGTATGGATCATCAAGGTAGTGGTTTCCAATATTTAAAGGATAAATTCAAAGGAATATTGACAGATGCTAAGCTAGAAGCTGGAGTTTTCACTGGACCACAGATCTGCAGTGTCATCCACGACTCATCGTTTCCATCTAACCTAAATGAGAATGAACTAGGAGCATGGACATCTTTCGTTGAAGTTGTCAAAAATTTTCTTGGAAACCACAAAGCTGAAAACCACCGTAAACTCGTAGAAAACATGCTTAAATCTTATGAAATAATGGGATGCAGAATGTCTTTGAAAATTCATTTTTTACATTCTCATCTTGACTTCTTCCCGGCCAACCTTGGGGCTGTAAGTGACGAGCATGGTGAGCGCTTCCACCAACAAATCTCAGTTATGGAAAACAGATACCAAGGTAATTTCAACCCAAATATGATGGGAGATTATTGTTGGTTCCTGCAGAAGCAGAGCTCGTCATCCTACAAGCGACAAAGGAAGAGGACACACACCAAAGTTTCACTTAAGAACAGGAATTTGCCTTTCAGTAGTAACAACAAAATACTAACGCGCTTTGGGTGGATGGTTCGGCGCAGGGGTGGTAACTCCGCCAGCGAAATTCCGCTGTCTGTCTTAAGCCAGAATAAAGGAGGAAAGACATCCCTGTTCACTAATTATTTAAGTATGCTTAGCATAAAACGTGGCACGGAAAAGTAGCTTAGACGGCTTTCGTAATAGAAGCGGGTGAGAAAAAAATGAAAAATAGGGGTTTCCGGTTACACAAAATCTGGACGTGATAGAGAAATTTTGATATCAGATCTGAAATCAGCATCAGCGCTTTAGTAGGAATCAGTAGTTCACGTGTCTGTAACAAAAAAAAAGTTGAAATTTGTTGCCTAGTGCACTAGGCAACAAAGAATTTGTTACAGAAGACCAAATAGGTGCTCCTAGCTAATTTCGGTATGTTGATTTCAAATCTATAATTAGATTTTTTCTATCACGTCTAGATTTTGTGTAAAATGCAAATCACTTTTAGTAAAATTTTCTACCACGTCCAGATTTTGGTTTTAATCGGCTTAATGCCAGTAATATGAAACTTGCTTTTCAAGGTTAAAGCAATTTTTTTTGCCAACTATATACAAATTCGAACAATTTTGATAAATAAAATTTATCCCGAGTTGGCAACACTGAAAACAAATCAAAGATCACGTACCCAAACTGCGAATCAGCAATGAAACCAGTACCACATGATGAAACAAATCCACCACCAGTTCCACCAGCAACGATAACAGACAGCAGTTCATCTGAAGATTCTGCTAGTGATATAGAAACAGGGAAAGATGGCATATATGTTCCAGATGCAATATTCCCCACATTTGTTAAGTCAAGCGGAGTTAAATGACTAGTGCGCGATTTGGAATTACCAAAAGAAAAGGCAGAGTTGCTTGGTTCAAGACTTCAAGAATTTAATCTTCTCCAACCAAACACCAAAGTTTCCCATTTCCGCCATCGCCATTTGCAGTTTTCATCATTTTACTTACCGGAAGAAAACGTTTGTTTCTGCCACGATATCAGTGGTCTGATGCAAGGGATTGGCTGTCGCTATGATCCAAAAGAATGGAGACTGTTCATTGACTCTAGTAAAGCTAGCCTTAAAGCTGTATTACTGCACGACGGCAATGAAAAACCTTCAATACCTGTAGCACATGCCACTGGCCTTAATGAGACTTATGAATCGATGAAACTGCTGCTAAGACTCATCAAATATAAGGACCACACATGGAATATTTGTGGCGACTTTAAAGTTGTATCATTACTTCTTGGGTTACAGTTGGGCTACACAAAGCATATGTGCTTTTTGTGTCTATGGAACAGCAGAGATGACAAGAACCACTACAAAAAACATGATTGGCCATCTAGAACTGAACATGTTGTTGGTAAATACAATGTGAAACACCCAGCACTTATTGACCCTCAGAAAGTACATCTTCCACCACTTCACATTAAACTTGGCCTTATGAAAAATTTCGTGAAGGGTATGGATCATCAAGGTAGTGGTTTCCAATATTTAAAGGATAAATTCAAAGGAATATTGACAGATGCTAAGCTAGAAGCTGGAGTTTTCACTGGACCACAGATCCGCAGTGTCATCCACGACTCATCGTTTCCATCTAACCTAAATGAGAATGAACTAGGAGCATGGACATCTTTCGTTGAAGTTGTCAAAAATTTTCTTGGAAACCACAAAGCTGAAAACCACCGTAAACTCGTAGAAAACATGCTTAAATCTTATGAAATAATGGGATGCAGAATGTCTTTGAAAATTCATTTTTTACATTCTCATCTTGACTTCTTCCCGGCCAACCTTGGGGCTGTAAGTGACGAGCATGGTGAGCACTTCCACCAACAGATCTCAGTTATGGAAAACAGATACCAAGGTAATTTCAACCCAAATATGATGGGAGATTATTGTTGGTTCCTGCAGAAGGAGAGCTCGTCATCCTACAAGCGACAAAGGAAGAGGACACACACCAAAGTTTCACTTAAGAACAGGAATTTGCCTTTCAGTAATAACAACAAAATACTAACGCGCTTTGGGTGGATGGTTCGGCGCAGGGGTGGTAACTCCGCCAGCGGAATTCCGCTGTCTGTCTTAAGCCAGAATAAAGGAGGAAAGACATCCCTGTTCACTAATTGTTTAAGTATGCTTAGCATAAAACGTGGCACGGAAAAGTAGCTTAGACGGCTTTCGTAATAGAAGCGGGTGAGAAAAAAAATGAGAAATAGGGGTTTCCGGTTACACAAAATCTGGACGTGATAGAGAAATTTTGATATCAGATCTGAAATCAGCATCAGCGCTTTAGTAGGAATCAGTAGTTCACGTGTCTGTAACAAAAAAAAAGTTGAAATTTGTTGCCTAGTGTAATCAGTGTGATGGCTGAAATGGTTCCAAAATTTACTCCCTACAACCAAGAAATTTACCTCCTGGGGTAAATTTACCCCCAGGTTAAGAAGTACTGTCCTTGAGCAACTGATACAGTGAGAAAATGGAACAGATATGTGAACATTCTCTTCATCAATAATTACAGAATTATTACTTGAAAATTTTTTGTGATTATTTATGGACATCCAATCATTTTAGTTTTAAGATAACATATGATCCCTCTCAATAGATTTGTGTACTACTCTAGTGAAGGATATATATATATATATATATATATATATATATGTATATATATATATATATATATATATATATATATATATATATATATATATATATATATATATATATATGTAAAATGTAAAATGTAAAAATGTAAAAAAATGTATTTCAAGAATATGAATCATTTATTAAAATTATTATCAAAACATGGGAATTTTACATTTCGTTTCAAAGCATGTTCACTACGTCCTCCTCTTTGTGCAGTCATGTGTCGTAACCGGATGATAAAATTCATAGAGGGTATCCCATAAATTAGTGTAGGGTTTCATGTAATCGCTAAATTTAGTCCTACACTAAACTACGGGGGACCCTGTATATGAACTAAATATACAAACTTAGTTCATGTTTAAGACTCTTCGTATATTGATTTGTCTGTATACTTTTTACTTCCACTTTCGTACAAAGCGTATAAAAGACTATAAAATAAATATGGCAAAATATTTGAAGGCATTATTTTAAGCAAATTTTTTTTTTGTATTTCATTTTTTATTTATTTAATTTTAGTTTATTTTCTTCTATTTTCTCTTTTAAGTTTTCTTAAATTATATTAATTATATTTTTAAATGTTTTTTTTTTGGTGGGGGTGGGGGGTGGGGGGGAATCCAATGATTGTTTTTATTATTTCTTTTCATCGTATCTTTACTATTCTGAGCTCCAGTATACGGAGCCAGCGTCCGAAGCTCAGTGTGTTAACACCGTTTTCCTATGAGCGAAGTGAAGACAATGAGATTGGGGGTTCGAATCTTGTTCATGCTGGTAATAAGAATAATAATAATAATACAGGAGTTATTCCCCAGTGGACCGCATTCGTTGGCCTGAGCTCTGTGCCAGTTTCTGACCCTCGTTAGTGATTATTATTAGTATGTTTTCCATTTATATACACTAATTTTGTAATTTTAAGTCCGTGTTTTAAGATAATTTAGTAAGTAAATTCAGTAAGTAAATTCAATGTAAGTAAATTCAATGTAAGTAAATTCAATGTAAGTAAATTCAAGATTCAGTCTTTAGGTTCACTGAACTTACCCAAATTTTACATCTCACAAATTTATTCGACTGAGCGCGAAAGTGTTTGGCCGGCCGCACACAGGATCGTCTTGCCATTCACGCCTGACGCGAGTTGGGTCGTGACGACTCGAGTCGCGTCTGATTTTACATTGAGAGAAATAGGAGGTCCCCACACACTACAGCGACCGCGATGCGAATCCTGTGTGCGGCCGGCCTCTGTCTTCAAAAAGTTTGCGCGAAAACCTTAGCTCTAAAATGTTCTAAATTTAATATCATATGTTAAGGAATGACTTTCAGCAGTAGAAATTTGGTGAACGTTCTTGCTACCTTTCATACCATTTTGAATTAAAATATTCTAAATATTTATAAAGTAGTTTTTGTAGAAAACATTACTTTAGGTATCCTAATTTAAAATTGAGAGGAATTATTAAAACGTTAAGTTTACTCTTGGTATGAATCCCAAATTCATTAAAACCACGCAAGAAATTACAAATATATTATATTAATACCATAATTTATGATTTAGGGCAAAACGTTAAGAACTGGATGAGGAACCGCCGTCTCCCTCGTTCAGATTATGTAACGACCAGTGGTTCGGATCCCATATAAAGCTGTATGTCCCATCCGTTATATGACCGTAGATATTGGAAACGAGGATAAACAACCCAATTATTACATTTAATTATAATTAACAAGAAGGAATCATATGAAATTGGAAGGACTGAAGCTTTGAGAGACATTCAAACCTTTCAATAAAAAAGATTATTTCACTCAAGCTTCTCTTAGTCGTTGTTACAGCTGACTGCAATGCACAGAAGACGAAGACTTCCCATAACCTTCTTTACGTAGAAATATAATCATCTATTGCCTGAAATCACTCACAAAAAGAAGTTTAGAAGACCATTTCTTATTTCTAAAGAAGTTACGTATCATTAGATGAAGTTATTACGTCATCCGGCAGGAAACTTTGATACCCAAAAGGAGGAGAACTACCCCAGAGAATGTACCCTCAATAAGAAGTTATGAGTTCTAAATTTAAAAGCGTTTATTTTAAGCGCGGTTACATTTCTCATTTATGGACATTGAGTTATTGATTCATTTCAACAGTTATCATTTTGTTGTTATTCTTATTTTTTCTGTTGTTTTCAAATTTATGAGGTTATGACTATGAAGAATGTTGTACAAAAGGTTGAAAATTATCGCTCCTTATATTTTCCCTTATGATTTATGGTATTTTCCTGTTATCTCGGACCCCAGACATTTTTGCCAGATTCGGACGCCACTTGCCAAATTGCTAAATTTCATAGCCAAATTTTTTTTGTTTTAAATGTTAACTAACTAACCTAACCTAACTCAACCCCTGGTTAGGTTAGGTTAGGTTAGGTTTCGTTAGTTACTTAACACTTAAAAAAAAAAATTGGCAATGAAATTTGGCAACCTGGCAAGTGGCGTACGAATCTGGTAAAAAGTCTGGGGTCCGGGATAACAGGAAAGTACCTGATTTATTTATCCTAAATTTATTGTTATAACGAACGACGAATGTCCAGAAGGTCGGTTAAATATTTAGTACAACGTAACTTACGATAAAACAAATATACAGGGTGATCCCAAAAAAAAAGTCGTTCCTAAACTATATATTTTTGTAACAAGTTATTTCTGGGAAAATCTTTTTTTTGGGGGGGGGGGTGGGGGGGGCACCCTGTACTACTTGAGAAGCCATTTACAAGTATAACACTTATAAAAGAAACTATAATAAAGTACATTTTTTTTTAATCCCATAGAACAAAACACCTGAAAATGATTGACAAAGAGCTTATATTGCATTATATATATATATATATATATATATATATACAGGGTGGTGCAAAAGTCTGGACCCATAGGCAATTTACTATATAAAAAATATCTTTCGATTTTTATAATAGTTTTTATAATTTAATTTTTGTTTATAATTTTACTAAATATTTTTCAGATTGTTACCCTATGGCAGACAAGTTAACAATAGCAGAAAGAATAGAGCTTGTGCTTTTGTAAGCAAAAGAAGGAGCCACCTCACATTCAGTCGCAAATTTCCTTATGCCTCGATTATACGAAATACCATTACACTTATTGTAAATTCTGAACTAGAACGTTAAATTTAACATAATTTAGTCACTGGTGTATGGTTAATTAAATTTCATTTCATAATAAACTTCCTGCAGGCCACACTTTTTTTCCATATAAACCGCCTATGGGTCCAGACTTTTGCACCACCCTGTATATAGTGTATATATATATATATATATATATATATATATATATATATATATAAAATGCAATATAATGTTTGTGGTTAATTGAATATTGGTTATATTGGATTCGACGTCAACTTCCATAAAAAATGTATACATTTGGAGTCAACATTTATAAGGTATGGAAGGGAAACATTTTTCTTCGTAACTTCGGAAGTAAATCGTTTTTGCTCGAATAAATTAATTAAACCTGACCTAATCTAACCTACCCTAACCTTACCTCATTAAACGAACTTAATATACACTCTTTCACCCCAAAATTGTGGATAAAATGTCTTGTTGTCGACTTGCGAAATATTGTCTCTCTCTCTCTCTCTCTCTCTCTCTCTCTCTCTCTCTCTCTCTCTCTCTGTCTATATATATATATATATATATATATATATATATATATATAGATAATATATATATAAAGGTAAGGAATATTATTAAAAAGAGAAAAGAGAATTAAGTTGGATCATAAATTAAGGTTTTGATCTCATATTTTATACGTCTCACTTTTCCAGCCACGATGGCACCCACTCCTCGCTCGTGGCTTTGATTCATTAAGTTTACAGATGGGTGAGGTTGTTTCAAATTGTTTCAGGTTGTTCCACAGATCAGTACAGAGGGTTGACTAAAGTAAATAGACACCACAATGCTTGTCCCATGTTCTATAATTAATCTTGCGTAAATGGAAATCAAGTAACTAATTAAATATATATATATATATATATTAGTGGTGGACCGGATGTCAGTTTTTCAACATCTGCGGATGCGGATTTTTTATTTCAATATCCGCGGATGCGGATGCGGATATTTAGTTAATCTATCAATATAATATAGAATTATGAATATATAACACAATTTTTAAATTTCATGATATTACTATTATGGCAGGCAATGCATAAGAATTAAAATTAATATTAATGTTTTCATTATGATAAAAATAATAACTTTCTCAAGAGTTTCAGCCACAAAAAATTCAATGAAACAAGTTTCATTCAATTTTCTGTGTTACCACGTATTTATACTGTATTTTGAGCTTTAGATATGTGTTTGTTCATTAATAATAATTAATACTTTACATGAAATGTGCATGACTGGGCCTTATAAGCTAATTTAATTGTAAATTGCATAATTTATTAGAGGTAATATCTGCATAACATCCGCAGTCACAAGTGCGGATGCGGATGTTAAAAATGACGCGAATATCCGCATATGCGGGTGCGGATATTCGGTCCACCACTAATATATATATATATATATATATATATAATATATATATATACGAGGGGCGGTACAGAAGTAATCCCTCTTACTGTATTTACGAACTGAAAAATTATATATATATATATATATATATATATATAATATTTAGGAGAAATCCAATGACAAGGAGGAATGTAAATGCCATGAAAAGTCTTCTTTAATGCTCAACGTTTCGAGCAATACGCTCATCATCAGGCTAGATAATAACAATATGAAATTAGAATCAATAAATAAATGTGAACAAGACAAAATAATTTCTATAAAACATATTCATTAACAGCAAATTATTATAAAAAATTTAGAGGGACAGCTGAGGAATCCACGTTTAGAGAAGGGGTCAATGTTTTAATATAAAGAGATTCCAAAATTCTAAGTGAGTTAGGACAAGAATTACAACCGAGAATTTTAAAATTATCTAAAGTGACATCAGTTTTGCATTTAATACTATGTTCCCGAATACTAGAGGCTTCTTTTTTATTTAAAATTTTACCTGTTCGGCAACTTATTCCCATATGCGAATAAAATCTAGCCCTGAGGGAGCGCACGGTGCTGCCAATATAAGTACCAAGGAGACACCTTGGGCAGGTAATAAATATACAACACCGCTACGCAACGAATCAGGAGTTTGATCCTTCGCTGAGAAAAAGCTACCTAAAGACATTTTGTTAATAAATATAATGCGAAAATCAGTATGATAAAAAAAATTTCTTAACAACTTTGTAAATTTAAGTTTAAATTCTTTATTCATGGGACCCATTTCAGGTACCAAGAAATATTTTATATCTTTATGCACTGAAATACAGGGAAGTTGAGGGCTATAAACATTATTTAAGAAAGATCTTATTAGTTTATCTACATATTGAACAGGAAAACTATTATTGGTAAAATATGATCTTAAATTATTAAATTCATCGTTAAGTAAGGTAAAACTAGAGGTCAAATTATATCCTCTGAACAAGAGAGTTTTAATACACGACATCTTATAGTTAAAATCAGTAAAACTAAAGAAATTCATGCCCAAACCAGTAAAAGTGGGTTTCCTGTAAACTGATGTAGTAATAGAATCACCTTTTTTCGAAATTAAAAGATCTAAAAAGGGAAGGGAGCCATTTTCTCAGTTTCCATTGTATAAGTTATATTGGGTGCAGAGAATTTAAGAAGTTAAAAATTGTTGCGCTTGTACAGCATTATCAAAAACAGCTATCGAGTCATCAACGAAGCGTCGATAGAAAATTGGTTTACAATGGGTGGGAGATTGTCTAAAATTACACTTTCTAAATGAGTCATAAAAAATCAGCTGATAAAGTCCGACGGGTGATCCCATCCCAACACCATCAATTTGTTGGTAAACCTTATTATTGAAAGTAAATAACATTGCTTAAAAACCAATTCTACAAGTTCCTTAAAATAAGACCATGAAAAACCATGAAAACTATCAACAGAGCTAAAAACCCTATCTAAAATAATTACAATAGTTTCTGATACAGGTACATTCGTGAAAAGCGACTTATTACTAAATAAAACTAATGAAATCCTGTGATGTTAGCAAATTCAAACAAATTCTTGAACCCTCAATAAAGTCATTTTAAGGTTGGAAGACCAAGTTAATAGATTTTGTCACGATTAAAGTCTTTAAAGATAATAAAAAACGATACTTACTCTCAGTTGTTCGTATCTGGTTCTGATCTTGCTCAATACTGTTTGCCTAAAATCCATAAGTTGGAACACCTCTCCGTCTATTTTAGCTTCGTATAACTTACCTACCTTTCAATTGGCAAAATTTGTTGTTGGTCTCCTGTCACCTTTTGCGAAAAATGCTTATACTATAAATAACTCTTATGAATTTCAAAAGATCTTCTTAGTGAGAATTTCGATTCAAAAAAGTTTTTTGTCAGTTTTGATGTAAAGTCGCTTTTCACGAATGTACCTGTATCAGAAACTATTGCCATTATTTTAGATAGGGTTTTTAGCTCTGTTGATAGTTTTTCATGGTTTTTCATGGTCTTATTTTAAGGAACTTTTAGAATGGTTTTTAAGCAGTGTTATTTTACTTTCAATAATAAGGTTTACCAACAAATTGATGGTGTTGGGATGGGATCACCCGTCGGACCTTTATCAGCTGATTTTTTATGACTCATTTAGAAAGTGTAATTTTTAGTCAATCTCCCACTCATCTCAAGCCAATTTTCTATCGACGCTTCGTTGATGATTCGATAGCTGTCTTTGATAATGCGGTACAAGCGCAACAATTCTTTAACTTCCTAAATTCTTTGCACCCCAATATAACGTATACAATGGAAACTGAGAAAAAGGCTCCCTTCCCTTTTTAGATCTTTTAATTTCGAAAAAAACGGTGATTCTATTACTACATCAGTTTACAGGAAACCCACTTTCACTGGTTGGGCATGAATTTTTTTAGTTTTACTGATTTCAACTATAAGATGTCTTGTATTAAAACTCTCCTGTTCAGAGGATATAATTTGACCTCTAGTTTTTACCTTACTTAATGATGAATTTAATAATCTAAGATCATACTTTACCAATAATAGTTTTCCTGTTCAATATGTAGATAAACTAATTAGATCCTTCTTAAATAATGTTTATAGCCCTCACTTCCTTGTATTACAGTGCCGAAGGATATAAAATATTTCTTGGTACTGAAATGGGTCCTTTGAATAAGGAATTTAAGCTTAAATTTACAAATTTAAGGAAATTTTTTTATCATACTGATTTCCGCATCATATTTATTAATAAAACGTCTTTAGGTAGCTTTTTCTCAGCGAAGGATCGAACCCCTGACTCGTTGCGTAGCGGTGTTGTATATTTATTTACCTGCCCAAGGTGTCTCCTTGGTACTTATATTGGCAGCACCGTGCGCTCCCTCAGGGCTAGATTTTATTCGCATATGGGAATAAGTTGCCGAACAGGTAAAATTTTAAATAAAAAGAAGCCTCTAGTATTCGGGAACATAGTATTAAATGCAAAACTGATGTCACTTTAGATAATTTTAAAATTCTCGGTTGTAATTCTTGTCCTAACTCACTTAGAATTTTGGAATCTCTTTATATTAAAACATTGACCCCTTCTCTAAACGTGGATTCCTCAGCTGTCCCTCTAAATTTTTTATAATCCCCCCTCCCCAACTCCCCTCCCCCCTCCCCCCTCCCCAAATTTTTATAATCCCCCCTCCCCAACTTATAACTCTCCAACCGCCCAACCCATAGTTTGTTTCCTGTTTTGTTTTGTTTTAAATTACTCGTGCCTCGGAACCAGCATTGAAAGGTTCGTAGTGTTAATTATTCCATTGTATTAGTGTTAATTATTCCAGTGTACTAATTTCATATTTACTATATGTAATTTAAAAATAGCTTTTTAAATTTCTTGTAATTTTATATGTAATTTTTATAACTTTGAATTTAACCCTCTTCTTTTAGTCTTTTTAAAATTTGCTTTTAATGAGTAGGTTTTATATAAATTATTTTGTCTTGTTCACATTTATTTATTGATTCTAATTTCATATTGTTATTATCTAGCCTGATGATGAGCGTATTGCTCGAAACGTTGCGCATTAAAGAAGACTTTTCATGGCATTTACATTCCTCCTTGTCATTGGATTTCTCCTAAATATTAAATTGAAGCTTTGTAGAAGCAACCCGCATGACTATATATATATATATATATATATGTACTGTATGTATATATATATATATATATATATATATATATATATATATATATATATATATAGAGGCAGAATAACAAGTATATATATATATAACCTATATAATAATAGCTATAGTGTAAAATATATAATTATAAAATAGTAATAAAAATTATTTTTTTAGCCTTTCACTTTGTCCTTACAAAAATATATAGGAAAAATTTCACGAAAATAGTCACCTTTCAAGCTAAGTTTCTTTAATCTTCTAATTTAAACTTTGTGACTTAGATTTAAAAGTAATTCATGGTGATCACACTGAATTACTTTCTTCCCCCCCTTTTTATCACTGTAAATTGTTATACACAGGGTTGACAAAAGTAAATAGACACCAAGATCTCGATTGGCCTCAGGAACAAATAACGCGAATGGGGAAATCGACAGGATTCTGAATATATTAATTCCATAAATTTATTATTATTTATTGGTTTTTATCATCAAATAATGAAAAATTAATATTTATAGGGAGCTTGGCTTAATGAGCAAACGCTAAGGTAGGATCACTTGAGTTTTATAGGACAAATTGAGTTTCATAGGATAAATTGTTTTATTGGACAAATTGAGTTTTTTAGGACAAATTGAGTTTTATTGGATAAATTGAGTTTTATAGGATAAATTGAGTTTTATAGGATAAATTGAGTTTTATTGGACAAATTGAGTTTTGTAGGACAAATTGAGTTTTATACAGTGAGAATTTTTTATTTAAAAAGAGAATATGTAATTACAGAAATGTGCACAAGATAAACTTAACACCTTGTTCCAAGTTTCTTACCAGTTTATATGAACGTAATAAGGACTTAATAACTCACTTTTGGTTAGTTCTTGTTATTAATTTTTCTTTTGTGGTTACTCTGTTTGAGAGAAGAAGGAAAACTATTGATAAAGTAAACAGTAACCTAAATTTAATATAGAAAATACAAATATTGGTTTATTGACAGTTATTTTACCATAGTTTGGCCCTTTAAATCTTTGTCTTTTAATACAGGGTGTTCATAAAGTCACGCAAGTGAATAGGGTGAAGTGTACATGCATATTTACTTGCGTGACTTTATAAACACCATGTATTATATGTAAGTTAGATACATTATTCAGCTTAACTAAAGCTAATCTTTCTTTTTTAATATCTTCTAATAAATTTTCATTTTTCTTGTAATTATTTCTCTAAAGAAATGTCATAAAATCTAAATAACATTTGGCAATACTGTAGATAAGTTATGTCGTTATTATATATTCTAATGTTGAGCAAAACATCATGGCAATCGGAGTATATGCCACCTTAATAAAAAGTAAGAAGTATTAGATAGATAGATAGATAGAATAACCTTTATTAATAATAATGAAATAAACATTTTTTCAATTTACAATGACATAAATAATTGTGAAGCTTGACTATTTATTTTATTTAATTTGGCCCTTAAGCTTTAGGCTTTACTGGGCTCTTATTAAAAATACTGTAAGCAGCTAGTTGTTATAAAATTATAATAAATAAATAAATAAGTAAATAAGTATTATTAATAGTTAAAACATGTATTACAATATTAAACAATATTAATGGACAATATTAAACAATATTAGTGGACATTACTCCTAGATTTTTGTTAGTATGCCATTATTAATCGGGATTTCAACTTCGTTTTAAACAAATTTACATTCACAATATTTTTTATATCGGCATGCAAGTCATTCCATAGTTTCAATCCAATGAAAATGGGTAGTTTTTGAGATGAAGACAATCTAAATTGAGGTATAACAAACTTTGATCTATTTCTGGTCTGATACGAGTGGATTTCTTGATGAGTTACAAAATATCTATTTACCCATTGCAAATTAATGATTTTGTTCTTACACTTGTAAATAAAAATAAAATGTGCCAGTTTAGTTATATCGTTGAGCTTTAGTAGGTAACATTTGTTACTGTTTAAATGAGACTGATACAGACTGAGTCAGACTGAGACTGAGACTGATGCAGTCTGAGTCAGACTGGGACTGAGCCTGATGCAGACTGGGTCAGAACGAGTCAAACTGAGACTGAGACTGATGCAGACTGAATCAGACTGGGACTGAGACTGATGCAGACTGAGTCAGACTGGCACTGAGACTGATACAGACAGAGTCAGACTGGGACTGAGACTGATACAGACAGAGTCAGACTGAGACTGATACTGAATACTATAAAACAGGGTGATGCAGATATAATTCCCGATGAATTTATAACCATCCTATAAAATGTCTCAACACGATGAAAAATTTAACTTTCCGATATGGAGCAAACTGCTACTACTTACACTCTTCAATGTGCAGACAGTCAATCAGAGAAAAAGAAAATGTTTAAAATGGAGTGCCCTTATTTTTACGTTAGAGGACACAAAGAAGATAAAGAGGAAAAATCTCAAATTCCAAATAAAGGAAGTAACAATATTATCAATGAAGGACATTTCTCAGAAGAAATGAGGACTATAGGAGAACAAATATTGCTCCGAATAAGAAAAAAACCGACTCCGCAAACATACTGTATATAAAAATGAAATCGAGGACACGTTACGATAACTTACAGTAGAACTCCTGCACCAAAAAATATTAATTTGTGGAGATTTTAACTTTCTGTTTATACTATGGAAAAAATAAAGCCGTTATTCACGATAAGAAGTTCCACGATAACATTATGAAAGATGACTGAACTCAGGCAAAAATACTATTCGATATTATGGAGAATTGTACATTTACTCAAGAACATTGTGAAACGATTCGAGAGGACAATGTTTTAGATTTTAGAACCTGGAGTGCCAAGTTTCTGAAGCAATGCAAAGAGAGTGTAGCCAAGCCATTATACGTACATACTATGGAGAAAATTACTGGACATAACCATTAAAAAACGTGAACATTGCTCCCTATTACAAAGAAGGTAACAGAGCAATACTTTAGAAAAACAAAATCATCTTAAAGAGAACTCGGTGGAGACAAATAAATTACACACAGCAGGCTCGTCACTACCTACATCCCTTCACCATCTTTCAGACTGGCTTAGGACAATCCATAGCTATTAAAAGAAATTGTAGAAACCAAATACTGGAAATTTCTAAAACTAACTATGAATATTAACATTTAAAGGTACGTAAACAAAATTCTTCTCTCCTGATTTTCATATCATGAATAAATGATGACCGGTCTGCAAATGACATACATTAAAGATTTTGAAGGTTTGTTATTATACCCTTTTGAGGGCTTAATATTATACCTTGTATTGTTTCTACATACCTTCATTGTTACTACATAAAACAAGAAACAGTAAAATATAAAGATTTCTTGTTCACGTGCTTATTTTAGCAACTTCATTTAATTTCTGTGATGAAGGTAGAGTTTCCGTATCTAGGTTTTAAATTATAGCCAGGTTTTACTTTTTATTGTAGTTAATTCTTGACCAGAATTGCCATATCATTTCTAGAGGAAATAACATTGGTTACTAGATACGTAGCATTTTAATTATTCGGTGTTGGTCATAGCAGAATAGCAATCGGAGTATGTGCCACCTTCATAATAAATAAGAAGTAATTAGAACTAAAAAACAACAACAACATTTAAACAGAGTCTTTACCTTTTAAATGAGACTTTTTTTCTCAATCCATGGGTTCATCAATAAGGATTCAAGTACTAAACAAATATTTATTTTTATGCACACAATTTTTTGTAGGTGATGTTCAGGTACCGATACAATTCCTCGAACACTTTTTGTAAATATTATTAAAGATATACTAAATGACAACTCAAGTATTATCACTCTTAACAGTAAATATTTATGAATGGAAACAGTACAAACAAATAGAGTACTAGATACGGTTACTAGATACGTAGCATTTTAATTATTCGGTGCTGGTCATAGCAGAATAGCAATCGGAGTATGTGCCACCTTCATAATAAATAAGAAGTAATTAGAACTAAAAAAACAACAACAACATTTAAACAGTCTTTACCTTTTAAATGAGACTTTTTTTCTCAATCCATGGGTTCATCAATAAGGATTCAAGTACTAAACAAATATTTATTTTTATGCACACAATTTTTTGTAGGTGATGTTCAGGTACCGATACAATTCCTCGAACACTTTTTGTAAATATTATTAAAGATATACTAAATGACAACTCAAGTATTATCACTCTTAACAGTAAATATTTATGAATGGAAACAGTACAAACAAATAGAGTTTATAGATACTGCAGGATTACTGACATGCTTACATTAGGAACAACATTTCACTTAAATTTTTAGAAGGAATTCGTCTCAATATTTCACTTTTTCATTTAAAATATTATATCCAAGGAAAGACTGTTCCGCTTTGAATATCTGCCTACGAATAATCATAATCAGCATAATTGTTTTTCCATTATCCATTATCCATTTCTGAAATTTAAATGAACACACACACACATAAGTCTGAGAAGATTGGAATTTAATGGAAGTGTTACTCTAATAAGAACTGTATTGGATGAAGAGAAAAAGGTTTTTAGGAAATGTTTTTTTATA
Source organism: Bathynomus jamesi (assembly GCA_023014485.1). Lineage (NCBI taxonomy): Eukaryota > Metazoa > Arthropoda > Malacostraca > Isopoda > Cirolanidae > Bathynomus > Bathynomus jamesi. Next base: position 124,542 of record JAJOZX010003987.1, read on the forward strand.
TAGAAATAATACGTCCATTGGGCAGGGTATCTCTGCTCAATATCGATAACTTTATCAACAGAGCTGTATCCCTAGATGATTATAGATCTACCTCCACCTTTGAGGGTGTTAGCGAGACCTTCCTACTTGTACTTCCTGTGGCCACGTCTCCTTACAAACATTCTTTTAGAATTGTCTAAAAGCTTATCATGAGAACTGGAGATCTTAAAGTAAAAATAGCAACTACAAAGCCTAATCTAAGGAACATAAACACGAAAAGCAAGACTTGCCTCGCATAAAAACGCAAATATGGAAGAGACGAATTAAAAAATTGTACGTTTGACAAAAGAAACTAAAACTGAGATTTTTGGCAAAAGTGTACATATTTTTCAGTTTGGTTTTAGAGCAGTTGCTTGGAACTTAAAGCTGTCTACTTCCAACTGGAACTCCACAGTATCCAAGTCGTTTGAGTACTTTAACGTCAGATCTACAGGGCATTTTCTCATATCTTTCACAGCCATTGAAAGATCACATTATTGCACTCTATTGCCCTTTTTCTTGACAAATCATAGGTTTTGGAGCAGTTATTTTCTCCGATGAAAAGACCTCCTCAAGAAAATTACTGCAGAGCTCATTGTTGACGTATTAATAACACCCAACACTCCCGGGAATATACCTTTGTTTAAGCCAGAAATGGATAAGTGTCTGTTAATACTTTGGCTTGGATACGTGGCTTTGAAGTAATATAAATGACGATGATAGAAAGAAGGGTTAAATCAGATCATTATACAGTATTGAGAGCCTTGAAAAAGTGATGTGGCGATCATTCAGAACCATAATACTGCAAATCTTATTTGCAAATCACAGTATTTTGTTAAAATTAACAAAACAAACGAAAAATCATGGCCGATTGGAAACCCGTGACTTTTTGGTTTGTTTTGTTAACTTTAACAAAATACTGTGCAATGTTCAAATAAGACCTGCAGTATTAAAAATTAAGTGGTCCGTTACACCTATTATAGTGATTTCAGAATATTAAATTTAAGTGATATATAGGGTGATCAAAAAGTCTCTGCACCTGTAAGTACATTCATTATAACTACTTCCACTATAACCTACTTCCAAAAGGTGCACAGTGACTTTTCGCTCACCCTGTAGAAAAACAAGTATGGTCATTATGAGTACCCTTAAACAACTATTAAAAAATGTCTTTTAAATAAAAAGAAGAACCATCGAGATGAAATTCTTCTAAAAATCCAAATGAGATGTTCTTCCTAATGTAGGTATGTTGGTGCTCCTGCAATGTCTATAAACAGTGTATGTTCGTTTGTACTATTTTCATTCATAAAAACTTACTATTACGATTTATAGTATTTGAGTTTCCATCTAATGTATTTTTTGTAATACTGTATTTACAAAAAGTGTTCGCGGAATTGTGTCTGCAACTGTACACGTTTGTAACAGTTAAGGGTTTGCATACACTTCCACCGTGCAGAAACAGAATGCAGTAGTACGGCGAGCATTAATGAAAACATACTGTCCGTCATGGTTCACATTGAAAAGAACTCTTTCTCCGGGTGAGTAGTATGAACTCTGAGCAACATTTGCAACCTCGGTATCTTCCGTAGTACCGCTCATGCCAATCTAAAGGCAAAAATATTAAAATAAGTCGTTTACTTTCATAAAGAATTCTTTATAAACTATTCATTTTCTATTATTTGCATTTAAAATACCGATACTGGTTAAAATATATATTCATTCCTTGTAAATTATCAAAACTTATTCATTTGACAATCTGGTTTTTTTTTCATTTATTACGGTAGTTTACCCACGTGTACATCACAGTCATCAAAGAATTTGTAAGCTGAAACTGAGACGGTTATTACAATCAGCTTGATTCTGTAGCTCTTCAAAAGGTCTATCTTCAGATCATTGTTGACTGGGGCTGGAACATACGTTGATGATTCTGAACACCAACACCCTTTATCACTCTTCTGGCAAGCCACTCCACTTATCTGTAAATTAAGAAAACTTGTTTAATATTAGATAGCAGCCTGTCTGTCTGGCTGTCTGTCTGTCTATCTGTCTGTCTGCCTGTCCCCCTCTCTCTCTCTCTCTCTGTGTTTGTCTGTCTGTCTGTCTCTGTCTTTGTTTCTCTCTCTCTCTTTGTCTGTCTTTGTTTCTCTGTCTTCTCTTGCGACTCTTGCGGCATTTGTATTTTTAACTTCAGCACTTCCTCTTCGGGAATGGGAGATGATTCTCACTAATGGTTATGTACGAGTATTTAGGAAAGTTAAGACGTCCCTCGATGAATACCAGGTTAATCTTTCGAGAATTCCAAATTGGTGAACATACAATTATACGAGTACTAAAGCCTGCGAGTTGCAAGAAGGATTCCTGAAGGGTTTAACTAACCATTCTTCACACCTATGCGTGTCCATTCGACGTACATTGATTAAAGAAAGATCCGCGTCAGTAAAAGAGACCTACAAAATGCTTTAGGTTAGTTTATCATCTTGCCCCATATTATTTTCCATTTTATTCTTGTAACTGTATATGAGCAGGAATGTTTTGTTGAGTCACGCGTGTCTATTTTAACTTTACATAGTTACGGGCTAGCAGAGACCCTAAGAACTACTCTAGGTTAGCCCAAGAATGAAGATAAGAAAAAAAGCAATTGAAAATAAAGAATATTGAAAACTCACACTACGATCACACTTACAGACGTGTAAAGCTTTCACACAGGAAAAAGCGTAATATGAGTGTACACACGTAGAACAGACAAGGTTCTCCCTCCTCCGCCAGCCACTGCTGATAGAAAATTGTTGTGAAAGAAGATTTATAAGAAAGTAGGGGAAAGTATAATAAAAAGAATAGATTCAGAGTTCATTCACACCATGCGTACACTTATGCGTACCCAATTACGCATTAGAGGATAGCAGGAAATACAAGTAAAGGATAGCATGAAACACTGAGCTACTTACTCTAATCTACATCATACATATTTTAAGGATTTTTATTTATTTATTTATTATATACAAGAAGTAATCATTTCATCGCTACATCATTCCTTTGATGAATGCCAAAGCGATCGTGCTGAGAGACTTACTTTAAAAAATTAATTATTTACATTGCCATCTTTCACACTGAAAATACTTAGATAAGGGAACACTGATCCAAAGCCACCTGAAGCCAGTCAGCACATTGTTTCTTTCGAAAAGTCAAGATTTTGAGCTCTCTGGAGGCCTCTTACTTTGGAAACAGTCTCATTGAGAAATCTTGCGACCACGATGGGGGTAAATCATGGCCGCCAACTGTACGAGACATTTTTCAGAATGAACAAACACACTTTCAACGCACATCGCTCGTAACCTAAACACAACCCTTTCATGAAAAATCTATTGTTTTCTTATTACTTTCGTTGTGGGACTCATTTTATATTTTATTGTTGTAGTGTTCTCTTTCTTTCTCCTTCTCCAATCATCGCTGATAAGTTGTATTGTATTAAGAATGAGGAGATAGAAGCAAAGTCTTTTGCTTTTTACTTCAAAAATAACCAAATAACCATGAATCATTCCAAATAGGGAAGGACAGTATGAGATTTTTTCAGTTAAAATTCAATCATTAAAGATTTCATTTATTGTTATTTTGTAAAATACGAAGTGGCCAATCTTTGTAAGAAAGATAACAGCGCACTTATTAAAATCCTTAAGAATGATAGAAGAGGAGAAGGAGGAGGAGGAGGAGGAGGAGGAGGAGGAGGAGAGAGGGCGACAAGCTTGACCTTCGTGAAATGAGGAATCATCGCACGAAACATTTTAAAGGTTGAAAAGTTGATAGATATAATGTAATTAATGGGAAAAATAAGATATCAGCTCTCCGTTCCCTCTCTAATAAATAATTTTACAGGTACTAATAATATATTCTACAATAACTTATGACCAATAAACACTATTCTTCCCATGATACATTCTTACATTCTTAAATTTTAAAACGGACACTTTTTTCTTTGAGAATTCCTTAATTATTTTAGGTACAGCCTCGCTCCTAATTCTTATCACACTCTTGAGAAACTCTTGTCTAGTCATTTGTAACCGAGTTTTAGAGAATAGATCTTTTACACAAATTAATAAAACTATTCGAAATAGAATTTGTATATGTCTGCTTATAGTGGGCTAAGACTACATCTCAGCCAATGTTGTAACACTGCTTCCCGTCGATTACCAAAGTTAAGTGACAGTGGGTCTTGATAGTAATTGGATAGGGGAACGTCCTCCGCGTCCAGATTATGTAGCGACCCGTGGTTCGGATCCCATGTAAAGATGCAGGTCCCCTTCGTCATATGACCTTAGACGTTGCGAAGCGGGTTAAATGGCCCCTAACAAAGTTATAATGGGTTAACAACATTTTCTCGTATCATTTTATCGATAAGTTTTACAGGGCTAGATTAGATCAAGTTAGCATAGGTTAGGTTTAGTTAGAATTAAGTGAGGTTAAGCTAGTCTATTGGTGTCGATAGATTGCCCCATCGACGAAATGTTTTTAGGTCGGCTTATACTTACTACACTTTCAACTGAGCGGTAATCGGTGTACGTTGTTCCAACGATCTTTTTACCGAGGGCTACGTCTTTGAGAAGTCGATTGGCCACCACAATGCTAGGATTGGGTTTTACATAGAGTTTCCTGGTTCCAGAATAATTTGATGCAGGAAGAGAAGGAGCTATGGCATACTCGTGGAACCTGCATTTACCATCTGTTGAGAATTATAATTAAAACAAATATTTTTAAAACCACTTTGTCCTCCTGTTCAGTCGTGCACAGAAATCCTTTCCATTTCGTTCTATCATAATACTGTACACAGTTATCGAGAACCAAGAACGATTGTACATTTATATTTATAAATTTCCTGAAAATATTGTTTTAGTTAACCTGTCAGTTATATCAGTTAACCTACCAGTAGATTTCAAGGTACAGTAGCATGAAATCCGTGTATGATTTTTTTTTTTTTGGCAAGTGAATTGTCTCTGAATTCCTAATTCCTAATTTCTGAATTCTTGAATTCCTAATTCCTAAATTCCTATTTGAAACAGATTTTCGAAATAAAAGAAAATAGTGAATTATCGTTTGATTCCAAGTGAGGACCGTACGTAGAAACAAAAAAGTTCTACACCATGTAAACATGGTGAACTGTTTTTTCTTTTTCTGTTAATGGCATTAACAAGTGCCATGTTAAATATTTACAAACGATGGCAAGGTGTTGCGACTTTGTTAAAGATTGTTCTAATTAAATTATAAAATTTGTTATAAATTATTTTATATAATTTTAATTATATAATTTTAAGTATACTATAAAGCTTGATGTATATTTCAGTGAATAGTTTAAATGTAGATAAAGGTAATTCTGATGCAATAAAGAATGATGGGGGTTGTTTATCCTACTTCGCAACATTTAAGGTCGACCTACAGCTTCAAGTGGGATCCGAACCATGGGTCGCTACATAATCTGAACGCAGAGGACAGTCTTCCATCCAACTATTCTCCAGACCCAATGTCCTTTAATTTCTCTGATCGATGGGAAGAAGTGTTATAACACTGGTCACGACGTAGTTCTAATTATAGTGCACGTGTTTTTGTCCTCTTCGCCAAACTTCATTACTTTTCTCTTTATTCTAATCTTTCTTGGGCTAACCTAGAGTGGATCCTCGAGTCGTTCTTAGTCCGTAACTTCTGTCAAAAATTAGACAGAAATTTAAATTACTGAACTCGAAATTATGGATCAAAATGAAATGCTGGCGCTTGTGGTCCTCACCACTGGCATGCTTACTCCTACTGGTGAGTGGTGATGTATACACAAAGACCATTCAAGTGGTCTTTGTGAGGCGAATTTAAATTTAGGGTTTTAAATTAAAATTTGCCGGAAATAGTAAATGATACCAAAATATTAATTTAGGAGTTCATAAACTATTACTTTATACATAGTTAATAGTATGAATTCTATCTTGATATCGTTATCTCTAAAATTATATATTATCATTAAAAGTTAAGTGTATATATGGTTTCCTTATTAGCTTACAGGTTTCAACATCAATGGTGACCACATACATTAAGTTGTCAAATGTTCATGAATGAGATTTTGTAAAGAAATTAAAGGAAGACAATTAATAAATAATTTAATAGTATTTGACTTCATTCTATTGGTAATAAATACTGTAAATCTTTCCTTTTGAAAACTGACAGAAGTTTCAGATTTAAGGTCAGTTTTTGAAAGTGAAACGTAACTTCATACTAGTGAAATTAATCCTGTGCAGGTTTATTAACCATTTTCAAGCCCATAGGAGGATCTTCTCTAGGACTGGATACAATTGTCTGGTATTAGCAAAAGCAAAGTAGCAAAGTATACCACGCTGAGTATTAACGGGTTACATAAAATACCAGACCTTTAATGCTGACGGCAGTACATCCACTAGCCAATTCTTCACACTTTTTGAAGCACTGCGCAGAGGCTATTCTCAGCTGTGAATTGACGGTTACTTCAATGTCGCTATCACATGAATTAATGTAAGGATCTTCGTTCATTTCAGCCTTTGAATTAAAAATTGAAAAGAAAGTATACCTTAAAATATATTATAGAAAAAAGGTATGACGTTAGCTATAAGAAGACAAACAAGCAAGTTAACCAAGTTCAGTGTCTTTGTAAGTTTAGGTCTTTCTGAGATAGGAATAAACGTCGATGAATTATGAATTCATATTCTCTCTCTCTCTCTCTCTCTCTCTCTCTCTCTCTCAATATACGAGTGTGTATATATGAAAATTATTTCATGAAAGTAACACGTGAATAATATTTATGATGAAAATAACCATGAAAGAAAATAAAACACGAAATAGTGCTCAAGTGCTTTCGTCTAATGACATCCTCAGGAACACTGAAATTAATCACAACGAAAAAAACAAAAACAATATATATATATATATATATATTGTAGTGTACTTTTTTATAGTTTTGCTGGGAATTTTCGACAAATATTTCGAGTGCTGTGGTCAACCAAAACTGTCTCGAGGCCAACCAATTTGCCATCCTTGGGAAAGATAAATTTTCAAACCATTGTATAAAAAAATCATCATTTATGTAAGATTCATAGTCTATATGAAGATGTTTGAAATTATATTATGCTCATTTCGTGCATACACGCCTCATTATCTTGGAAAATATCTCACGAACTGTCGCGAAAATGGATTAATTAGCATATGCTTTCTCGTGTTGATTAGTAGATATGTCATTTTGTATTAAAGTACATGAGTAAATATAGTTATCATACAACTGAATCCGAAAGGGTGACGTGTCCTTTAACTTCGATGATAATACTTATTTTTAAAGATATTAATCACAGATATACACATTGAAATATTTAGCACTTAAAGTGAACTTTTAATTTTATGTTCTATAAACCGCTTAACGACGGGAGAAAAAGTAAGGAATTTAATTTAAGTTACGGAGTTACAGAGTTACAGAATTACAGGCTAACATAGTTTTACTTATTCTTGATTCTAACTTTATCCATATATCTGTTACATTATGGTCAGGTTTTTTTTTTTTTTTTTTTTTTTTTTTTTTTTAGTGTTACTTATCATTCATTGTTATTTCTCAACATTATATCCAAAACATTCTTCTTTCGAGTCGCTTCACGGAATTCTAGGGTAAGTGCATGACATTCCAAAATATCTAATAGCATTCTTATCCGAGTTAAAAATTAGTCAATAGGGACAGAAGCTGACAAAGCGCTAAGAGTAAATAATGCGATCCATTGCGCTAACTTCCTCATTGTTGTTATCAGCACCATCGGAAGTCCGCGTCCGATCTCAATGTCACTTAGCTTAAAGGGCATAATTATTAGCTACAGGCGCTGGCTTTGCTTAAGTTCTGCTGCCTTTTGGAATGTTGCCATGAAACTTCTCAAAGTAAATAACGTAATTTTTTTCATGTTACGAATAGAAAATTAAAATCCCCACAAATTAAAATATTTGGTGAGTGAGTTTTAAGCAATCTTAACGCGTTTTGTTTCATTTGAATAAATTGGGATAAAATTGTTTTGTTATTTTGTTCATAATGTTTAGGTTAAGTTCATTTGCTTCTAAAATAAGAATTTTGACCGTGCTTTTTGTTTTGTTTACCGTCACTTCTAATGAGTGACACTTTGGCTGTGTATTTTCCTGTAAATGCAATAGCCTACTCGTCTTTCAGTCACTCTATGTGTTCTAAATATGTTGTAGTCTTGTACTGTTATTTCAGTGTCTTCAATGCAGTTTTCACAGCCTTTTTCATATTTATGCAAGTGTGTTCCCGTTAAGCATAAGAAACTGGTGTTGGTTTCCAGAGCTAAACTTTGTAGGGATTATAATTTTGCAATTTGCTATATTAATGTACAGTCCTTGTATATTTATATATACTAGATTTAGAAGGTGAATAGTCTTTGTGTTCGATTTAGCTGAATATTGGTCGTTATCAGGTCAGTTTTGTCGGTTTCTGATCGGTGTTATTGATTGGGCCGTTGCACTTGAGAATACTCGTGGGTATGGTCCTCCTTTTACTGAGATTATTGGATTAACTGTGAGTGGTGTTGGGTAGGTCAATGATGTATGCACTGCTCGGATATACTGTATATGTCTGGAATCCGGCCTTTTCTCATTAAAAGTGACAGTTGTTGATTTATAGTTCTCATTTCTTCTAAAAATATCCTTCATTGATAATGTTGTCACTTCTTTTATTTAGAATTTGAGATATCTTTTTTTTTCTCTTCTTTATGTACCCTTAACGTGAAATAAGAGCACTCCACATTTAGGCATTTTCTCTCTCTCCACGTGGAGAGTGGAAGTACATACTAACAGTTTGCTCCATGTAGGCAAGTTCCATTCATTATGATGTTAAAATATTTTACAGGATTGTTATACATGCATTGCCAGCCATATTTGTACGATCTTTCTTATAATATCCAGATATGGACAGTCTTTTCGGTTCCTTTATGTTTACTGGCTTACCTTTATATGTTTTGTGGGTTTCATTTTATTTCTTTTGACTCTGTATACTACTTCGCTCTTACTCTTTGGTTGCTTAATCTTCAGTGTGCTTTCATTTTCATTCATGACGCTGCTGTCTTCTACGAATATACAGTATATGGTATTTCTCCATGTACAGGGAGTGTTTTTTTGCACTTCTCTTCTTTGCTTTTATTCATTGTTCTGTGCGCTGTTATTTTATTTTCGGCGTACTCTGTCTTTGCCTCGCGTTTTATTGATGAATTTTAGAAAATTCTTTCTTCTCCAAAAGTTATAATTGTCTCTTCTTTTTCAAGATTCTCCCGTCCCGATTGTACTACTTTTCTGCGCTTTTCCACGCGCTCGTCGAATGCGTGGCCATAAAAACCAGCAATTTTATTATTCGTTCTTGTCATCATTTTTCTTCCCAAGTTGATGCATTGATAGAGTTTAAATGCTCTGCACAGTATGTATCTCAAGCCAGTGATTTTATCAATTTCATTTTCGTAGTGGCAAAGGTTGGTAGGTAACGGCACATTCCTTCAGTCATAAAGTGTTCTTACTGAACTTTCTAATTTGGATCACCTGAAGATCTTCCCCCCCCCCCCAGAGTGTCCACCTGAAGATCTCTCCCCCCCACCCCAGCCCGATCCACCTGAAGATCTCTCCCCCCTCCAGCCCGATCCACCTGAAGATCTTCCCCCTAGCTCTACCTGTGGGGGAAGATCTTCAGGTGATCCCTAATTTTAAAACATCTTCCAAGTTTTTCCTGTTTATGTATTGTTTTAGCCATATTTTTTTTCCTTTTTTTCTATTTTCGTTTGCTTTGGCCAAATTGTGCTTTCTTTCGTTCTGAAATCTGAAACCACGTTTGCTTGACATTTTTCCTGTTTGCTTTTAGTTTGTACTCCTGTTCATTTTCAAATTGTTATATTTTTATTTGTGTACACTATATTGCACTTCTTTCACTAAAAAAAAAAAAAAAAAAAAATCCACGGATTCACTGACACATGTTGCAAATAAAATTACCTGCCGAGTTGTTATTCACTCGTTATTCTGATGTTAATATAGCGAGAAAAACCGAGCCTCTATTCACCACGGCGTTACAAAATACACACACACACACACACACACACACACACACACACATATATATATATATATATACACACACACACACACACACACACTGTATATATAAAATTTCAATGAAAATAAACTAATTCCTTTGTATATATGGTATTGATTTCCAAACATTAAATTTATATAATACAAAAACAAAATATGATAATGATAATGATAATAATAATAATAATAATAATAATAATAAATAATTAACTGAAACAAAATGTTGACAGAAAAATAGTTATTTTACAGATATCTTTCAATTAAAAGGTTTTGGGTCAGTGAGACGAAGATGAAATTCGTCTGGACAGTCAAGTAAGATATCGTTCTAGACTAAGTATATTGATTGTATTCCCGCAATATATATATACATATAAATAAAATGTTGTATTCGTTTGTACTATTTCCATTCACTAAATCAAAGCAAAATTTATCGTATTTGAGATGCTATTTCATAGAAAATAATTCGTAAGCAACTTGTAAGTGAGACTCTCCGTCCTTCTTGCCCAAAGAGAAAAAGTAAGTAACCATATATTTTTAATAATATTTACAAATATATCCAGGAAATCTCTTTCGCGATTGTGTTTTATATCATCTCTCCCCCCCCCCCCATACCCGGGTTGAACCCCCGTGATAGTCCCCTAAATATAAGTTAAAAAATGATTCAAATAAAGATTATTAACTGAATGATTTTCTATTTATAACAGATCCTTTCACTCCAGTATTTATTACTTTTTACATTGTCGTAGCGTAGTGGTCAGCGCTCTTACCCTGTGTTGAAGAGGTACTGGATTCGAATCCTGGCAGGAGTATTTTTTTTTCAGTGTGCAAAATCATGCGTGTTCAGATGTGATATTCCATACATATATACATTATACATATACAGTATATATATATATATACACAGTGGTGTAGTGCTAAATAAAGAAGTGAGGGAACGCATTTTGAAAGTGTTACTCAGATGCGGGGGGGACAATGGCGAGCGCGGCGAGCCATACAGCTGGGGGTCCGGGGGCACTGTAAGCTCCCCGGGAAATCTTTTGAAATCTGACCAATTTCAGGGATATTTTGAGGTCATATGCACTGGATATTAGGATATATTCCAAGGTTGAAGATGCAGTATTTCCAGTGTCATTAGATATACGACATCCAGTACGATCATAAAAATAGCTAACAACTGGAATGATTAACTTAAAAAAGTTAACAACTGGTACGCCGTGGTGACTGTTTCACCAGATCTTATAGGCTAGCATTGCCTCAGTCGAAGCTAAAAGAAATGAAACAGTTAATGATTCTTTCTCATATTTCTTCTAGGGGTGGGAATTAAAATTTCATGACGTTAGAGATTTGTAAGTTCGGATTTATTTGAAATAGTGAGGGAACGCCGTTCCGTCTACCAAAAAAAGTAAGGGAACGCCGTTCCCACGCGTTCCCACAGCACTACACCACTGTATATATACATATATGATTGAAGGGTGTGTTCTTGGGGGAATTGTAATTTAGTGAACAATAAGAGGAGGAATAGACGATCCATATTGAAGTTTCATTGGCAAACGTTTCGGAAATATTAATTTCCATCATCAGTAGTAAAAAGTAAAAAAAAAAATGGGCAGATATAATACATAATAAAATAATTAAACAAAAATAAACAAAACTATATAAAATTTTGTTGGGGGTAATATAAGTACATTATGCTACAGGGTATTCAAAAAGAAACGCAACCCGAAAGAGAAAGAAAAGGGTTAGTTTATAATGATATACGCATTCTCCAATGGGTTGCGTTTCTTTTTAACACCTTCTATTACCCCAGCATACTTTTATATATTTTTCACTTTTTAGCACTGATGATGGACATTAATGTTTTCGAAAAGTTTGCCATTGAAATTTAAATAGGTACCGTTTCTTCGTCTTCTTGTTCCCCACTATATACTGTATATATATATATATATATATATATATATATATCCCCGCAAGGGGGTTCTAAGCTCGTGCTCTTGAGTGCTCTTTGTGCTCGTTTGTACGTGCTTGTTCCTGGAGGTTTCACGTGCGCCCTCCCGGCCCTAGCACCCAAGGATGATGGGGCTCGACCCTGCAGTCCTTGTCATCCTTGGTCTTTTTCCACTTCAACTGTCCCCTCTACCCTTTCTTTTTTCTCTGTCTTTCCTCTCACTTTTTCTTTGTTTTTCCGCCGAGATATGCCCTTTTAAATAGAGGCGAATCGGTTCTTCCCGAACTTAAAAAATAATAATATATATATATATATATATATATATTCAATGTGTTCAGTTCACATGTGTTAACAGAATAAGTGAGAGTATAGTATATTTTTTCTTTTTACAAAGTAAATCATGTCGTATAAGTGTTTGAAGAAATGTTAATAGGATTATACTCGTATATACCTTTTTATAAGCTAGGGTTGTGATTTCATACGCATTACTCAGATGTGAGAAGATAACCAATAAACAGTCTAAAAGTCCCCATTTTTCCAGTGACATCTTCATCATTAATTCTTTTCGAAGAATTTCAGTTTTACCTGCAAATAGATTACGGTTAATCTTATATATATACTTATTAGTTCATTACCCTTTATGTAGGGGGTCCGTAAAGTTTTGTTACGGTTTTGAATGTAAATACAAAATAATAATTTCGGACTATGGCTAAACCGTAGGTGTTTTAATTTATTTTAATCTATGGCAGCCGTGAAGGAATTCCGTCAATGCCGAAAGGCCGCAAAAAAAAAAAAATGGAGCCTGTAGAGAAGGCACAATGCATGTTGTGGCTAAGTGTGAAACTGTAATAGTCGTTCAGACATTTAGAAAAAAGTATGGAAAGGATCCACCATCAAAATTGTCACTATGCACTGTATGCAGGTTGTTGGCGAAGTTCAATAACATTGAATCAGTTTATGACTTATCGCGACTTGAAAGGCTATGCATAGCCCTGGAAGACATTGAGCTTCAGATGTGAAGGTCGACTGTCCATGAAGTTCTGCTAGGTAGGCTTTATCTACCCTTACAAAATTACCTTCGTTCAAGCACTTTTGGATAATAATTATGGCAGACGCATTCATATGTACTCTGAACTGATGGATTTGATAAAAATGGATGCAATATTTCTAGATAGGTTATGTCTCTCAGACGAAGCTACTTCCCACGTCAGTAGCAAAGTTAAGAAGACCAGCCACTAAATTTGGGAACGAGATAATCTCCATGCAGCGAGAAAATATGAGTGAAAACTCCGAAATGTTCATGTCTAGAAAAAATGTATGGCTTATTTTTTTGGATGACCCATTTACCACCAGTACCTCATATTTGAAGATATTTCAGACTTTCTTCGTTCCCTGTGTAGATCGAAATCTTTTGGATGACTTATTTTTGTAGCAGGACGGGGTCCCACTTCATGATGTAAATATTCGAACCCTTTTTGAAGAGACCTTTCAGAAAGATGGATTGAACCCTGTGGCCCAATTTCATGCGCTTCTCGATCACCCATTTTTACATCATTAGATTTCTATCTTTAGGGAATAAAATTAATGTCTGTGCAACTCAATCTAAATATTGAGAAGACCTCAAACAAAGAACTAATTACGTAAAACCCACAGCGTCCTCGGAACATGAAAATGTTTTTGACAATTTCGAAACAAGATTACAACACTGCCTAGATAATGATGGAGATCATCAGTATTGGGAGTAGCGGCGCTACTTTTTTAGTAGCAGTAGCGTTAGCGCAGCTGCTTTTGAGGAAAAGTAGCGAAAGCAGTAGGGGGGCTACATTCTAGAGGCATTCCAACCGCTACTCGCTACTCGCTACTCGCTACTTTTAAAGTGAATAAAAACCATTTTTGTATTTATAGTTTACAAGGTAATAATATTACAATAAATAAAAGCAATGAAAAATTAAATTTGGGCCACTAAGAACGACGTGGTGGTGCTCGAAAGTCTGCCTGCGTTATCACCTGGAATGGGCTATATTCCTTTTACCTGCTTTATTCATGTCCTATTGTTCTATACAGTATACACCTATTTTTCCTCGGACAGCAGCTGCTCAGTAACTGAAAGCCACAACATAGCTACTGAATTTGTGATTTACAGATTGATGCTATTTTCTAATAGTTGCATAAATTACACATATGTATTGGGTAGGCTGACCATACGTACCGTTTTGAACGGGACAGTACCGTTTTGTATGGGTTTTTGTATGGGTTCTGTCACTGAAGAATAATTGTAAGCTCAATATGTTTATGTACTTACTTTTTCATGAATACATAATATTACATAACCCCCGTCCCTTTTTTGCCATCCCAATGTCCCGTTTTAGTCTCAAGGAAATATGGTCAGCCTAGTATTGGGGGATTATTATTCCAATTTTGAATGCTTTTCAACAGTAGTGGTAGCGGTAGCGGTGATGGTAGTAGTAGCGCGTTACTTTTCCAAATGAGTAGCTGGAGAAGTAGTGCCGCTACATTTTTGCCCAAGTAGCAGTAGCGCCGCTTTTTTCAGGAGGTAGCGCGCACAACACTGGAGATCATGTTAAAATTTGATATCTTGTATATCTTTATTCTTTTGTTTTTCTGCTTTTTAAGAGAACTTTTTTGTATATCCAATATTTCTTTTCTTATTTACATTCAAAACTTTAACAGAGCTTTATGGACACTCTGTACTGTAGTTTGACTACACCTCATAAAACAATAACAAAATAGATCACTAAACTGCGTTGGGTTTTTTCCCCTAGCAATCAGGCGTTGCTAGGATACAATGCTTCTAATATTGACTTAAGATTTATTGCAAGTAATATGACCATTCTTTAGAAAAGGCCTTAGCAACGGATGGTTGCTAAGCAAATTAGTTTTTATGGAAGTGACTGTTATTATTGGTTAGTACTTTATCTGTGATTTTAGCAGGAGGTAGCGCGCACAACACTGGAGATCATGTTAAAATTTGATATCCTGTACATCTTTATTCTTTTGTTTTTCTGCTTTTTAAGAGAACTTTTTTGCATATCCAATATTTCTTTTCTTATTTACATTCAAAACTTTAACAGAGCTTTATGGACACTCTGTACTGTAGTTTGACTACACCTCATAAAACAATAACAAAATAGATCACTAAAATGCGTTAGGTTTTTTCCCCTAGCAATCAGGCGTTGCTAGGAAACAATGCTTCTAATATTGACTTAAGATTCATTGCAAGTAATATGACCATTCTTTAGAAAAGGCCTTAGCAACGGATGGTTGCTAAGCAAATTAGTTTTTATGGAAGTGACTGTTATTATTGGTTAGTGGTTTATCTGTGATTTTAGCACAGAAAGTACGTAAAGTGGAAAAGCAGAAGAATAAAAATGTTTGGAGAAGTTGTTTAACTTCCTTTTAGCGACAAAGGTCATGCGATGGAGGGCAACTTCAGATTTACGTGAGATCCGACCTACGGGTCACTACATCATCCAGACAAAGAGAACGGTCACCTAACCAACTACTGAACAAACCTATTGTCGCCTAATTTCGCTGATCTAACGGAAAATGGTGTTATATCTTGCCTCGCTATCAGCGTTCATAATACCTCTTATACTGCAGTAACTTATGAAAATTTTACGCGAATACTGCACGATTGTATTGCAGTACCTGAAGAAGGAAGAATTTTTTACCTATAATACGAAGGGGTCTTTTCTGAAACTGAGTAAAATCGTCTGACGTTAGCCGGACGAAAATTGATTAAAGGATAATTTTATTTTTAATATATACTTCCGATAAACACTTATGACACCATGTTCTTTAATGCATTACTTATAGATACCAAACAGAGGTGACGGAGATAAGGCGTTCAATGCAGTTTGTGGTTGGGTGGGTGAGTTTGTACAGTATGTATAGGAATGTGGTCGGCCTCAATAGTCATCTCGTTCGAGTGTAATTTTATAATTTAGTTAGTTAATAATAAAATAATAATAATAATAATAATAATATTATTATTATTATTATTATTATTATTATTATTATTATTATTATTAAACTATTTTTGTAACTACCTAAACATGTTAACATTCACGTTACTCATCTTCCTTAGAATAAAACGCTGCGACAGTTTTCTTTATAAATTTCTTAAAAATTGCTAACGTTTCCATTCAATTACAACGGCCATCTTCAGAGCAATAACTTATGCAAGAATTTGGCTTTATCAAATCCCACACAAAATTTTCTAGTGTGATCTAAAGATGTTAACACAAACATCAAAAAATACACTGATGGAAGCATCTACAGATATAGGGTGTCCATAAATGTTTACCCTGAAAACAGTATGCTTTCATGTTTTAATGACGAATCTTACATCCGTTTTCTTTTTACAGGTGATCTCGTACACGCATAGAGTTTCTGTGCTGGTGTGTTTCGTCTACCGCATTCGCCGCTAGGAGCGCTGTAGTAGCTATTCAGTTAAGATGGCGTCTGTGACAGAGAAGGCACAATGTGTTGTGTGGCTTGCAGAAACAAAATCTCCTGTCAGTGTTCAGCGAAGGTTCAGAACAAAGTATGGAAAGAATCCACCTGATGTGAAGTAATTAAGTCGTGGATGAAAAAATTCTTGGAAACTGGAAACGTGGAAAAGGGAAAGAGCAGTGGTAGACCATCAGTTTCCGATGGGACGGTGGAAAACATTCAAACTGCTTTCACACGGTCACCAAGGAAATCGGTGAGACAAGCTTCATGCCAACTAAAGATACCGACGTCTACGGTGCACAAGGTGTTACACAAACGTTTGAAGTTACACGCCTACAAGGTACAAATTGTTCAAGAACAGTTAACCCGCAAATGTTGGAAAATGTGTGGCGTGAGTGTGAATACCGTTTAGACATTTTACGTGCCACTAGGGATACACATGTGGAAGCTTAAGTTCATTAACTACGTATCAAAACTTTGTATGTTTATCTACTTATGATTAAAACTGTTTGAATACGAGTGTTTATTTAAAAGTCATAGCATGCGTTAATTAGGGTAATCATTTATGGACACCCTGTATATTTCAAACCATCTAAACCAGGGGTCCCCAACCTTTTTGTGCCGAAGAGCACATTCAAGACTACCGGTAGTGCGGCGGGCACCATTTACTTTTTCAAAGCAAATTTATAGTTGGATTTAATAAAGAACATAATACACAAAAAAACCCTATTTAATTCCTATGTAAAATAATGAACATAATACACAAAAAAAACCAAGGATGGGCTAACTAAGAATCTTAGAAAAATGATCGAAACGATAACTTAATTTATTTCTAAAGAAATAATTATTTTCCAATAAATGAGCATCTGTTTCTGTAATTAACTACTAAAATTTAATAAAATGTTAAGTATGTTACATATTTTAAATATTTAGTAACTAAATATTTAAAATATGTAACATACTTAACATTTTATTAAACATTTAAATAAAAACTTATCAATCGTAGTCAGTCAGTGGCGGGCACACGCAAAAGGGTCGGCGGGCACCATGGTGCTCGCGGGCACAGGGTTGGGGACCCCTGATCTAAACTACAGAGTCAGTTCTCAACGCCACTTAAAACAGATAAGAACTGGAAACATAAAATCTCGTACAAATGTTCATATCCTGAAGAGGGCCGTAAAATCATCTACGTGGATTACACAACCAACAAATTTACCATAAGAGCAAAACAACATCACTATAAACCTAATAAAATCCATCAATATCACGAGAAAAGCGACGCAAAGGCATATATTAGCGTCATAATCCCAAACTTCAAACAATAACAGATAAACGAACAGACTTGAGGATCAGAGAAGGAAGTACTTTTATAATGAAAACCCAGCCAGATACTACAGTGCCCGCGAAAAGTATCCGATCACTCAAGAAAATACAATATTTTCCCTTGATATTCAGAGACACGTAATTCACTTTCTATTTGTTCTAGCGACATCTGGTAACTTTGAGGTTGCTCGCTGATATGAGAGCTATCCAACGCATTCTCAAATTAGTGTTCTGGTAGCCTTCGTTGCGGGTGGCTGTGTCTCAAATTTGTCAGATTTCACTGTTTGTGTAAATTTCTTGATATTTTTTTTTTTTACAGAAAGTGGTGTAAATAAAATTTATATATATGTGTGCTAAAAAACAACTTAAGAGTGATTGTCGAGGTGCTATTGTTGCTTTGCATGCATGTGGAAATCACAGAGACAGATAGCTAAGGAATTAAACATATCCCAAAGTACCGTTAATTATGGGTTTCACGGGCTAAGAACAATGGTGGCCTAACCACGCCAGTCCCTAAAAAACGATCTGGCAGACCGAGAAAAACAAATTCGCGAACAGACAAACTTATGAAACGTTTAGTATTGAAAAACCCAACAATAACTGCGAAAGAAATAAAATTTAATATGAATAATTTGTTATCTGGTGTTTCTGAACGAACTATCCAGGAGCGGCTCCAAAAAGAACTCGGATTACCATCTCGCCATGCTGCTAAGAAAACCGTTCATTAATGAAAAAATGCGTAAAAAACGTGTCGCATTTTGTAAAAAATACATTCATTGGACTGTTGATGACTGGAAGAAGGTTTTATTTAGCGATGAGTCGACATTTTTGACATTCAGAAGTTGTCCAAAAAAGGTTCGCCGGCCTATTGGCTCAAATAGGATGTACCCTAAATACACCCTAAAGACAATGAAACACCCTCCAAGTGTGATGGTTTGGGGTTGTTTCGGTTACTATGGGCGTGGAAACTTATATTTTCTTCCGAAGAACACAACTATGAATGGTGCACGGTATTTAGCAATGCTACAGGATAAACTTCCAATGGCAATGGCAATCCAAAGGACAAAAACATACATGCATGATGGTGCACCATGTCACAGGGCCAAAATAGTGACAAAATGGATTACTGACAATAAATTTGATATTTTGGATTGGCTGGCCTGGTAATAGTCCAGATCTCAATCCGATAGAAAATCTGTGGCTAATAATAAAAAATAAGGTTGAATGCCACGACACTGGCTCAGTCGAAAAATTACAAGAGGCCATCAAAAAGGTATGGTGCAAGGAAATATCAGTGGAAGTTTGTCAAAACTTGATTAAATCCATGCCAAAACGTCTAGAACAAGTCATCCAAACCAAAGGACAGATGACAAAATACTAATATAAGGTTAGTATACATTTAAACATTTTTTTTTATGTAAAAAATACAAATTTTAAGGGTGATCGGATACTTTTCGCGGGCACTGTAGATATAACGAATTGTCCCTACAGGGGCGGACTGACAGCAACCAACCTGGGCCCCTTGAAATCCGAGTTTTTTCATATTACAATTTGATTAGACACTTGACCCAATTGATAACACTCTCACTGTTTTATGATGACTGCGGGCCGGGGCCGCCGAACTCTCTAATGGTCCTGGCTCTCGGTTCATACCCGATTGCCCGACCGCTCAGTCCGCCCCTGTGTTCATACGCCCCCTTCAATGCGGTTCAGTCCAGTCCCTTTAAGAGTGTTTACTGTTGATCTTGTGTCCTGAGATATATATATATATATATACACAGTATGTTACACACGTGTCTCAGGGGACCATTCTGAGCTGTATCATATACACACACACACACACACACACACACACAGTATATATATATTTTTTTTTTTTTAACTGCAAACAACACACAGTATAATTAATGTAAAGAACGACGCTTGTGTAAAAGAGCGTCCTTGGTGTAGTGGTTAACATATCCGACCGGCAATTGGATGATCCCGGGTTCGATTTCTGGGAGGTACCTCATTTTTCATTTGCTCGTTCTCTCTCCTCATCTTGTGCGGAACGCTCTTCTACACAAGCGTCGTTCTTTACATATAATATATATATAGGAGAGAGAGAGAGAGAGAGAGGGAGAGAGAGAGAGAGAGAGAGAGAGAGAGAGAGAGAGAGAGAGAGCGTGTACAGGGTGTCCCAAAAAAACTATATACTCTTTATAGTATCATATATATATATATATATAACAGTATATAGTTTTTTTGGGGACACCCTGTATATAAAAGGTATTCATTTACTCTGTACATTTACCAAAGTGAATAAAATGCCCTCACACATACACTATACCATGTTCTCTTCTCTACGTGTCCAGTAAACTTCCCCTTTATCAGAGCATTCTGAAATTGTAAGGAAAATTATCGCACATCAACAAATTTCCTGTATACGATGGTTAAATGCGTATGTCTTTTAAAACTACGTTATAAGTTACTGCTCTGAAGACAACCATTGTAATTCGGTCGGAACATTTGCAATGTTTAATGAATTTGAAATGAAAGTGGTCATAGGCTGTATTTGAAAATCATTCAGAAGAAGTTAGATATAAATAGTGCAAAATTTAGTGTGAACTAAAATTTGATATTAAGCTATTATTATTATTATTATTAATAATAATATTATTATTATTATTATTATTATTATTATTATTATTAATAATAATAATAATATTATTATTATTATTATTATTATTATTATTATTAATAATAATATTATTATTATTATTATTATTATTATTATTATTAATTTACATGTTTGTTTTTCATTTCTCCTAAAAAAGAAAGTTATTTTTTAAATCAGTGACCAAAACTACATTAGTATACCGATTTTCATTAAAATTTGCTGCTAGCCCCCAAACGAAAAAGACCCATTTACTGAAAGTAATGGTCTTTTCGGTTTGGCGAAATGCTACAGAGTTTTACAAAACTTACCAAATCAATTATTTACAAATTTTATCCTTAGAAAATGTCTAATTCCTAACGTAACTTAACTAAACGTAACCTAACCTAACCTATCTAACCTAACTTACAAATATTTCCTTAAGATGAAATTTGTAAATAATTGATTTGGTAAGTTTCGTAAAAATCTGTAGCAGTCCTCGAAACAGGAAAGACCCTTCTTCTACGTTATATAATTGTGAAAAATAAAAACATACCGATTAACTGAATTAAACGCTTCCTAAATGTAATTAATTACAGGATTAGGATCATCTGAAGCTCAGGGCCCCCAGCCTTCTTTAGTTAGCTTTATAAGGCTAACTAACGAAAATATCACGACCTAACCTAATCAATCGTCAAGTGCTTACAGTTGACCTAACGATTGGTTAGGTTAGGTCGTGATATTTTCGTTAGTTAGCCTTATAAGGCTAACTAAAGAAGACTGGGGGCCCTGATCTTCTTAAAGTGATCCCAGGATTATATTAGTCATACCTGAAAACCTCGTTTAACCTTTAGTACCACGATTTAAAAGACTACTAGTAATTTTAGACACATACAAATAAATCAGAAATCACTAAATAGAAACCTATTTTTTTAATTATCTCTAATATTTAAAAAATAGTTCGTTGGCAACTGAGGACTGTCACGAGTTACCGTTTTTACGGAGGCTTCTAAACTAACAATATTTAACTGTCGACCGACTTTCATGGTACTGACTAATTAATCTAATTTTGACAGGTACGCTTTACTAACCAATTTGTATACAGTCGCGTGCTAAAATAAATGAACTATAAAATTTTGAATAATGTAAAGATATTTATCATTTATTATTTCTTTTTAGTATTTACTAGTTAATAGTTAAGAACTATGAAAGAAATCAAGCTCACCAGAAAATTTCAATTATAATTTAAGATAGTTGAAAATCAATATGATGGTTTCTCAGCTATCATTCATGTCACGCATGATAACTAATTCATATATATATATATATATATATATATATATATATATATATATATATATATATATATATATACAGCGTATATGGATTTTTTTTCAAAATCCGGACCGTTCTTTATATCTAGAAAGTTACATTATTATGTGATTTTGCGTGCTGAGTTCAAAAAAGGGATCACCTGAAGATCAGGGCCCCCAGCCTCGATTACCAAATGATATCTTCGTTAAAACTAACGAAAATATCACGACTTAACCAATCGTCAAGGGCGTACAGTTGACCTAATTGGGCATTCAATTTAATTTATTATTATATTTGGTACTGTAAAGCAAAAAACAAGAATACATGGGGCCCTGTTCTTCAGGTGATCCCCAAAAAGTTATTCTTTTTTTTTGGAGAAATGACAAATAAAAAGGTTACAGGAAATTTTTATTACCATTATTTACATAATATATTTACATATATCGCTTCACGTAAGTCATTCTACAACTGTCGATTTCAACAACTACTTTAGAGAGGTAAGCAAAATTAACCTAACCTAACCTAACCTGTTATTTGTTTCAGATTTGCGCGAATGAAATGAATGAATGATGCAAACCCACAGGGAAAAAGAAAAATGATTCCAAGGCCTTTCTTGTATTCAGAATTCAGGTGTACTTCTGAATACACGAAAGGCCTTGAAATCATTTTTCTCTTTCCCTGTGGGTTTGCATCATATATATATATTGGAGGGAAAGACAAAATGGTGGAAATAGACGAAATAGACGAAATAGACTTTCAAAAAGAAAGTACGATCGAGGCACGAGATATATGTAAATATTATAAATAAAAATTGCTGTAACTTTTTTATTTTTCATTTCTCCAAAAAAGAATAACGTTTTTGAACTCAGCTCGCAAAACTACATAATAATCGTGTAATTTTCTAGATATTAAGAACGGTCCGGTCCTCATTTTTTCATTTGTTTCGTTCTCTCTCTCTCATCTTGCGCGGAATATTCTCCTATACAAGCGTCGTTCTTTACGTTAATTATACTGCGTGTTTGCAGTTTAAATGTATATATATATATATATATATATATATATATATAAAACCTTGACTTTGGTTAACTTTGGTTTTGCTTCTACCCGAATTGTTCATTATGACAAAGGTCAAGCTTATTGCTCCACCTCAGACCTACGGCTTAACGTGAAATCTGAATCACAGCCCACCACGGGCAGTCAGAAATTACAAAATCCTCTCCCGGATTCGATCTCATATCCTCGCGATCAGTAACCCAGCGTTTTGACGACTAGGCGACCCAGGGTACCCACTTATCTACCAACCAATTTTTATTGTGTGAGAGGATGAACAGCTGGGTTTGCTGCAAGCGAAATGCCGTCACCAGGAATCGAAACCGGGGCCGGTGGATTCGTAGTTAGCGATGCTAACCACTGCACCATGTACACTCTATATTTCTCTTTTAGGCCTACTTCGTTTCTAGTTTTTATTATTAATAACTGTACTCTATATATATATATATATATATATATATATATATATATATATATATATGTGTGTAATGAATTTCGCAATTAAACATGTGAAATGAATGAATGATGTAAACCCACAAGGAAAAAGAAAAACGATTCCAAGGCCTTTCGTGTATTCAGAGCTACACCTCGTCAGGGAATGAACACGAGGTGTAGCTCTGAATGCACGAAAGGCCTTGGAATCGTTTTTCTTTTTCCTTGTGGGTTGCAGCATATATATATATATATATATTGCTGTTGAAATGTCTCAAGACAGCTATGAATAGGAATAGAATAGAGCTGCGCTTTTATAGTTCTATATTCCTTAAGGCGGGTTTACACTTGACTCTTTTCTGTCGATACGTTAGTCTCGAGAGAAAACTTTCATAGTATAAGCAGACTGGAAGTAACTCTCCGACAGCAGCTGACATATCTCTCGACACACGACTTATCCGGGTTTTCTCTCTAGTGTAAAATGGGTTTGGAGAGTAAGTCTGAACTTGTCCGGATGTATTTCTGAGGACTGAAAAGGAATTTTATTTTTATGCCATCTCTCGACAGGAATAAAATATATTAATGCAATAGATTGGTGATTTAATAACTTTTTAAGACTCCACATTGGTCCAGTTTTCTTGCAATGTGAATGTGATACAATTAACCCTTTAAGGCCGTTTGAGTCGAATAGGTATCGTTTGAAATACACGCATTCAGACTTAACCCTACAAAAATTCCCGGTGTCAAATGGTCAACCAACCACTCGACAAGTTGTCAAATATTTAGTTAATTTAGCTGATGCCTAAAATCTCGGTGTTATCGCCATTCTTTCTGAAACTGGAATGGCCATGCGAAACTTAGTGCCCTTCTTCTTCACTCGATGTCCTCCGGAACAAACTAGGTTCTCGATATCAGTTGGGGACATTCAGAAAATTTAGGGTCGACCTTTCAGATACAGTTTTTCTGTACTGCTGCGTATGCTTCTACAGGATGTTTCAAAAGTCCCTGTGCACGTATATATATATATATATATATATATATATATATATATGTGATGCAAACCCACAGGGAAAAAGAAAAATGATTTCAAGGCATTTCGTGTATTCAGAAGTACACCTGAATTCTGAATACAAGAAAGGCCTTGGAATCATTTTTCTTTTTCCCTGTGGGTTTGCATCATTCATTCATTTCACGTGTTTAATTGTGAAATTCGTCCCATACATATATATATATATATATATATAGATATATATATATATATATATATATATATATATATATATATATATATATATATATATATATAGGGTGAACAAATGTAGGTGGACAGTAAATGATAACGTTTATTTTGAGAATACATATTTAATTTTTTTGTATACTATAATACAAAATAAAATTTAAATAAATTTAGTTATAATATTTAATATAATAAAACACAAACACCATACTTATAATGAACACCATAGTTATAATATAATATAACACAAACCGTATTCAACCTACTGTCCACCTACTTTTGGTTCACCGTGTATATATATATATTCTCTGAATGATATTTATCGTATTCTTCAGGAGTATATATATATATATATTTATATAATATATATATATATAATGTTATAATGTTAAATGTTTCAGACCAACAAAGACCATAGGATCCACTCATGGCTGGTCTACCGCACCCTGTAGTATTCCACATCTGTCAATCCATGGTTTCAGCCAACATGACGGCATTCGTTTTTCTTTTTGTTTCTTGATATGAAAAAACAATAGCAACAGTGAGGCTGCAACAGCAGCCTCCTCCACACAAGGAGCCATCCTAACTCAAACTGGTTGTGCAAGATACACTTGTCTAACAGACTAGTGTCTGAGAGAGTAGTGCAATTTATTTGAAAAAAGTGTCAACATTTTTTTTCCGAGAGCTTCTCTCAGAGAAGTATGGACACAGACTGAAAATATTTTTTATCTTAGATGTAAACAGTGCTCTCAAATCTCAGGCATTAAGCGTGAGACTCAATGCTTATATCCACGGATTCAATATGTCAAACTCCGAAAGTTCCGACTCTGTGCCTGTGTTGAAAAAAATCGAAGTATTCCGGTAATGCTAAACTCGGGGTGACCACCCCCCAGTGGGTTGCCAAGTGAAT